>JAHQCQ010042600.1:0-14787 GCA_023539305.1 Ilex asprella | reverse complement strand
AGCCGGGACATTGGGAGGCTCTACTCGAGGGGAACCTAGATCCCGAGGTGGACATTTAGAATCGTGGTTTCTTTTGTACTAGACTAGAAAATTCTTTTGGACATTGTGTAGTCTAGTTTCTTTTGTAATTTTCGCTGCGCTATAATAGTAAATTTTCATTGGGAATGTAAAGGCCAAAGATGGCATATTCTTTTGGGATATTGATGTAAATGTTATGAATCATTGTTATGAAGTCTTCTTTATTGATGGTTTATCTTAGTGCTCTTATGATATGAATGGTTATTGAATGTAATGCCGTCCAGGGTGTATTTTAGGGTGTTACAATGTCTGTCATTGAGTTGGATGTGTTGTATACATGTTGAAAATTTTTGGAAAGGTCCAATTTAAAACGGAAATTTTGCCCAATTTTTTTTTTAATTTTTTTTATATTTATTAGTTGTTGCACACGTGCGATGCATGTGGATTATTTTAGCTTATAATTTGTGTTTCAATTATTATTTTTTGTGATATTGTTTTATTGACTTTTTTGTTATAGTTTTTCAATTAATGTGATAAATATATATCACAATTTTTTTTCTAGCATAATACTAAATTGTGACATAATTAATCATTTATTTTCAATGTTTCAAACTATATTTTAGCAACAAACAAACCAAGAGCAACCAAAGAAGAAAAAAAAGATGGATTTATGTAGAATCCATAAAATTCAACGGAATAGAATATAGAAACAATCATTCTTGGTCTAGGGGAAGCAAAACCCAAAAAAAAAAAAAAAAAATTATGCACCCTCACCCACATTTTTGAAATTCTTATCATCATTCTCACACCTAGTCCAATGCTTGAACCAAAACCAAATGATAGTTTATTTAGCATTGCAATTTATATTTATTCTTCAACATATCCACCACAATAAAAAAATCAAAAATATTTTAAAAGTGAAAAAACCAACAATATCTTAAGTGCACTCGCAAATATTAAAATAATGAATGATAAAATGAAAAATTATGATTCAAAAGAGTCACATTTTTTCTTGTCTTTAAAGGATATACCAAGTTTTTAGTTTAATTAAAATAGGATCTATGGTTAGATGATCAATAAAAAAAAACTCTGGAACAAATCCATAACTATAATAATAAACCATAATTAGCTAGGTTTTGAATAAAAATTAAAAATTAATATTTGGATGAGTCATTTCCGTCTTAAGTTTAGAAGACACAATTAAATTTTCAATCTATAAAAGATAAAAGATAAATGTCTCTCATACAATGAAAAAAAAGTTTAGACATCCTTAACTTTGAATGAAAAGTTCTTGAAACAAAATAAACATTATGTAAAATGCTATTTGGACATCATTTTGAAACCTAATCTGAGAACTTAATTCAATGTTATAATTGGATTTAAAGCGGGCTTCACTTAACATTAGAATTCACAACTCATCCAACAATTACATTGAATTAAGCACCTAAATTAGGTCCAAGTAGCATTGCTCAAGTAGTATAACTATTCTCCATTCAACAACACCAAATGCCATAAAAATTTGAATTGCCTTTATTAACAAAAAAAAAAAAAAAACCACAATAAGAAAGAGAAAGATTCCTCATCAAGACTAAAACCCAATTTGAATAATCCAAGTCCCAAAAATTAGTGCCCAATACCCATAGATTTTTTTTATAATAATCAATACCCAAAGAATTTGTAACCACCTTTTCACTTCTCCTTCTCTTTTGTATGGGAATGAGATATTGCCTAGGAGAGTAATACCGGTAAGGAGAGTAAATGAAAATTATAAAAAAATATTTGATTTTTTCATGAGATTAAAATAATACACTTTCATTTTCCCTTTTCTCCTTCATTTACTACCAATTCCTGCAAGCACAAATGGAAAAGAAAGGAATTGAAAATTTCAAAAATAAAAGAAGTATGTTCATTAAGGATAAAGAATTGTGAAGATTGGAAGTACATTTGAGTTGAAAATCGATGGTTGTCTTCCCACATGTTCTTTCAAGAGAGATCGCAAGGTTTCTTGCTTAGTTAAAAAAATCAAAATTTAAAATGAAGCAAATTGCCCAAGTTGCACGGATCCATTACCTTTTGCTTCTATGTAGGCAGTAACATCACCATTTTTTGATACACCACCAAGCACTCAAAGCATGGACTACTCGAAAATGGTGAACTAAATATAATTCTCGATGGAAACCTTACCAAAACCATAAAAACAATCAAGAGATGCAAAAGAAAAAACGTAAGGGGAGACAGGGTGTGAATCTAAAATGCAAGAGAAAGAAGATTGAGGGATTACTTGAGAAGTTAATGACTGAATACAGGAAAGTGGAGTGAGAGTGTTGGCCTGAGTAGGTAGATATGACAAAGAGTTAAAATGAGATAGGGGAGGAAGAAGGAAAGATCAGTGGAGTGTGGAGTAGGAAAGTTTAACAACTTGGGATGTTATATTTTAATTTGTGCTTGGAAAAATGAAAATTATCCATTACTCTTTGTTAATTGCAAAAGTCCAATAGTCTACCCAACTCCCATAATTATAAATAGTATTAATTTTTCTATTATAAGTGCAAAGTTGGATAATATGGGTATTAGATGGTTTATTAAGGTTATTATAGTCAATCAATTTTTTTTCACTTTTGTTGACATTTTATAGTAGTATAGATTAATGAGTGCTCACAATTTGTATTGCTGATGATATGAGAGTCATATATTGTTGAAGCAATGAGTCGCCTGCCAAATTATTGCCTTACTGAGCAAGATATTTGTTACACCCCCATCTTGAGAGACCCTCTTTGATTTTTCAGAGATGGAAACGTAACTTAACACGTAACGATACCTGCGATTATAACGCAGTAATGCATTTAAAATCGATAACGCCACCTAATGCCATAATCAAAAGAGAAAACTATATAGCGAGTACACAACGGTGCCGTTTTTGCCAAAATAAAGGATTGGGGATTCTATCCCTTTACGAAAAAAAAAGAGAAAACAGACACTCATGTACAGTATGTACATAACTAGATTCCTTAGTTTTTTCCCTATCTCTACCATGCTAGTGCAATAGTGGACCTCACTCTAGACTTCGGCATCCTGAAACCAATAATTTTCTTGAGTGTACTGAACATAATAATCAAAGGAAATAAAACAAAAGTATGCATCAAATATAATTCTATCCAAAAGCTACTCATAACTCACAAATCACAACCAAAGCGAACTCAACTCAAAACTCAAATCATTCTCATATATCAAAATATGCAAATATCCACATAAGCAGCAAGTCAAACAACAACATATAAACAATGACAGACTATCTACAACATTTTAGCAATGTCAAGCTATCTCACGACAACTGTGCAGTGTCCAAATCAACTATATGTAAGCCATGTCAAGTTATCAACAACTCGGTATAGTGGATAATACTCAAAACACAAACTTTTCATAAAAACACATTTGATCCATAGTTTAAACAACTCAACTTAAATCAATTCGGCAAAATTGATTTCTCACATACAAGAGAATAAACTTGATATATCATATACTTTTATTTCCAAGTATTATGAAGTAATACACTTCACATTTATCGCTGACAGATACCCTTCATTTCTTTACGGTCGATCCATATGTGTAACTGAGGTAGTAGTTTTCGATCCTAAAAGTTAACACATGGATTAATACAAATGAGTATCGAATCAAAAATAGCTTAACTAATGCAAATCAATGCACATGAATGTGTTTCGTGACATTTCTTATTCACCACAATTTAACTTTAGTATTCAAAGTCCGAAGACCAATTGACCTCTTAAGCGTTTACGAACTCAGTAAGTATCATCTGCAACCTCAAATTAGAATGTAAATCCTTATTACCAATCAACCAATGTGCACTTACAATTAGTTTAAAAGGAATCAGACATATTTTTTTATACAGTCAAATGCAACGTTTCGGACCACGGTGCGTTACCGCACTCAAAACCCTAATCTGGATCCCTGATTTCCAGTCTAAATTCAAAATAATCAATCATAAGTTTTAAAATATGTTAATAATTTACAAATAATGTAATGCATGATTTCAAAATGAATTTAAAAGGCTTCGACTGATCCAGAATTGAGAAACTCTATCCTACGCTGCTTTTCTATCTGAAATAGTAAAAATATAACGATGTTATTTTTCAACGAAATTTTATACACATACTCAATTAATATCGATAGGATCTCAAAAAAACTACCCGACGCGCCTCAAATCGCCGTCGGAAAGTTTGGCCTAAAAATCTATTATTCATCATCTTCTTCCGCCCTCTCAATTGTTGCCTAATTTTCTGAAAAACCAACCAACTATCCAACTTTACAAGCTTTTCTCTCTCTCTCCACAAAGCACCAAAATTCCTCAAACCAATGCAAATATCCTTCACTCTCAACCTAGTTTTAAACCTCACAAACTTGTGTCCTTAAATAGCCCCATTGACCCACGAATTAAAGCTCAAAGGTGATCGCAAACTCATTTTGACAGGTTATGTACATACCAGATTTTTTTCAACATTTGGGCCAACTTTGGCTCTTAATTTCTCCCTTGTTTCTCAACCTTTTTGGGTGATTCAAATGTCTAAGTTTAGCCTACTTTTATCCTCTTTCCAACCATGTAATTTTTTTGTCCATATCATGCACAAGGTAAGTGAAAATCGAGCTACAACGTGACAGGTTCATAATTTTTAAAAATTATCACCTTTTTTAATTCAATTTTTCACCCACCATACCTCATTATTTCTAGATTCTAACTTAAAAAATGGATTTCTTGAACCTAAAAATGGTGGATTAGTCCCCCTTTCACCTCCGAAACTCGAAAGTTTGAATACCAAAAAATTCAAGTTTCAAGCTTAAACAAGGGTTTTGATTTTCTCTCACTATACACAAAGGCCACTAAAGAAACTTTACGAAATTGTTACTGAATATGAAAACAAGCTTACCCTATCACAGAGTTGTGGATGATGTGTTGTAGCAAAAGTTCTCAACTTTCTCTCTGTAGCTTCTTTTCCTTCTCTCTCTTCTCTCTCCAAGACTTCTCTCTCAAACTTTCTGATTTTGTTTAGCTTCATTCTAATCTCGTAGCCTCCTTTTATTTTATTAGAGCATCTCCAACCATGTTCAATAAAATAGCTACTCAAAATATATTTAAATATTATATTCTCCACTTTAGATATCAACTTTTTAAAATTCATTGCAACCGCGCTCTCTATTTTAGTCAACTACTACACTCAACTTTCACTGAAAGAAGTATTGTTTCAACTACAACCACGCTCTTTAAAAAAGTTGATAATTTTAGTCAACTACTACACTCTACTTCTTTTAAATTACTTTAGCTACTCTCTCTTTTAAATTATTGCAACTACTACTCTCTATTTTAAGACAACTCCTCCTTGCAAGTTGTGAAACTTCCATTGGTTGGTGATATTTTGATAATTTCCCCCAAATTTGAGTTTTTTATATTATTCTATTTTATATTTGTAATGTATTTTTTTTTATAATTATATAAATATTAATACATGCACTATAAAAAAATACTTTTCTTTTTTTTTTGGTGCACATGTATGCTCGGGTTTTACAATATTTGGCGTGTGATTTGCTTCGATGTCGTAGATTGACATTTTCCATATCGAGTTAGTCGACAGTTTAGTCTTATTCAACGCATACCACAGTCATGCAATACCGTCAAGACCTTGCATGATGTCAACCGTCGCTGTAGATCAGGTCGGGATTAGACTGTCATTCGTCAGCTATACATGGAGATGTGGGCACATCGTCGAGATACCATTGTTACCTGAGACTTGGCTATTGCACGATGGATCCGACCGACACATACATGCAATGATATCATCATATACTTGGCAGGTTGTCAATTTATCCATCACTAGGCCTATTGTTGGTTTTCAGCCAGTTGAGATCATCATAGAACTGCTGGTAAGATGTTGTTAAATGATTTACTATTGGTTTGGAAGGAAAAAAAGTGAAATTGTTTACTATAATTAATAATATCATGTAATATTTTTATAGGAAGAGACATTTACATGGATATATCACACTTCACGTTCTACATGTGAGGGTAGCCCAGATTTGACACTTTGCATGGACACTCTTGGGCGTATCACAGATCTGAGTCCTCATGTTTGACATCCATCCATGAGCAGCGACGACTTGTTGACGCTTCAGTCTTAGTAGCTGACGTTCCGTCTACACCTACTCAGTCACCCCCTTATGGTAATTGGACTACTCCTTTTTCTTCACCACCGTCATCCACATTTGTACTATCATCACTAGGCTGCCTATCGCCACAAGTACCCATCTCGGCACTAGCATCAGCACCAACACTAGTACCCATACTGACACTGACACCCACACCGATAGTTGGTCCACACCGACACTAACACCTACCCTAACACCGACTCTAGTAGTGACATAGACTCCAGCACTGACACCATCACCAGTCATCTTAGGAGTATGGACCCCCCTACATTTATATTGACACCTTGTTCTATACATGTGGATGTTCCCATTTCCACTCCACTAGTAGTTTCAGCAGGTGTTACCACTGGGTCATCGTACACATTCCCTCCTACCTTTTCTATACAACCTCCCTTACCAGATCTATTGTTAGATGATGAGGGAGTGACACAAGATGCTACACTTGTAGGTATAGGTAATGTTTGAGTCGGACCACGAGTTTGAGGTGGATGAGAGGGTCGGGGACGGGGGTGAGGTCGTGCACATCATCACGATGACGTCGATGTATCACAGGTGACATAGGATGCTAAGCAGGAGGTTTGCAGACAGCTGAAGCGACATAGGTTATCACCTCCATGTGAGACATGATGTTTATGTATTTGTTGATTTTTTTTGATCTATACAAAGTTTTTGTTTTGGTCGTCCTTGTAGTCTCTTTAAATTATTTTATGTGAAAATTTTGTGGTGCAATGAAATGTTATTATGATAGTTTTTCGAAGGTATATATATTGTTTAACATTTTTTCTAAAACTGCACGTATCTTACAATACACAATATGTTATGATATATAATGCACTATTTTTGAAAAATGATACGACTTCTGATAGACATTTTAAGAACCTTGCTTTGCATAAACATAAAAAGACCTATGACCCCCAAAATAGTTATTAATGTTGTATATGAAATCCCTTATTGTCTCACTCCATCCAAATCCGTTAGTGATTAAATAAAGATTGTATATGGAATCCCGAGAAAATATCTTATATACCTTGATATCATTAATATAATCCAACTCCTAAAACCTTTTCCTTGAATTAATCTTAAAGAAATATAGAGCTTTATCTTCAAAGTATATGTTCACACAGTGAAACTTCCACTTAGTGACTCTTCCAATGTCTATACTTTTCTTGTTATATTTCTTAGGTACCCTTATGTATATTTGTCGACGTAATCTAAACAGCATTTGCGGGTTTCTGTTATCACAGAATGTGAAAGCTTTAGAAAGGTCTTTTTTTCACACATTAAAGTTAATTTGATTCTATCTGTGGCAAGGAAATGAAAAATATGCTTCTTTTTTGGTAAATGATGGAAATCTAATTGTATGAAGCCTTCCATTTAGATGTGTTGAAATGGATAACAAAAAATCCAAGTGTTGTATGTCAATGAGATACTTTATGATAGGTTATTGAAATTCAACTGTGAAGAACGTTAGCTGTTGATGACATTTTGCAATGTAATATTTCCTGACCTTTGCACGTGCTGATGCACTACTATAATGTCCTTTTATAAGATATACACAATGATGGTGTTTGTTTTCTTGTCTGGTTAAGTGGTGTTTGTAAGGTTATTGGTCTTTTCATTGCACTTCGATGTTGAAACTCTAATAAATTTAGATCTGCATGTATTGTTTTATTTTCACATCTGTCATAAGTGAAGAAATGTCCATTAAAAAACTGCCAAGTCTACGAAGGATGGATACAAATTAGAAATATCATGGTCATGCAGATGTGACGGATCCTAAATAATAGGGCATGGGTGCAATGTGAACATGGAAATAATCAACTACCCTCTTCTTTTCCTTAACATACTTTATTATTTTACTAATTATTGTTTGTGCCTGAAGGCACAGTGTAATAAAAAATGATAAATAATAAACATATTTGTATTCATATCCAAAATCAAATCACAAACATAGAGAAAAAATAAAAGATTTTAAGCATTGGTTTGTAATGGAGGCGAGAGATGGTGGGTGGCAGTGGTGGTGGTGAGAGACGATGATGGTTATGGTGGGTGACAATGACCGCGGTGGTGATGGCGACGGTGATGATGACGATGGTGGTGGTGGTGGCGGTGGCGGTGGCGGGGGGTGGTGGTAGACCTAGTGATAAGGCGGTTTCAAATATTATTATTTTTTTAAAATACTTACGAGAAATAATTTTTAAAAGTACTTTTAAAAAATCACTTGAAACACACCCTTAGGGACCTATTTTTCTTATTAAAGTTAGGGTGTTAATAGTAGCCGTTAGATTAACTTTAAAATAAAATTTAAAGCGATCTTAACCGCGAATAGCAAAAGTCATTTTGTTTATCTTTTGAGATTTGAATTGTAAGCTACTTTATTATATAGATTTTACATGAAATCTGTACTTAGAAATCCAGGTTAAGATCGTTTAACTTTAAAATTTAATCTTACATTAAATATAGGCATTTCACTCTTTTGGGATAACCACCGTATGAAGCTCTGAGCTTAATATAAAACTTTGCATAGAGAATTAAGTTTTCTTAAATGTGGCATTTGCTCACCATCTCCGGGGGGGGGGGGGTTTGTAACATGGGATGCTTGCCTTTGGCATTTGTTTACATTTGAATTTGATTTGATTGTATATGAATATTCTTGTAATGTATACTTGCTAATGAAGGTATTGTTGATACAGGGAACAACACAGGGCTTTGATGGATCGGTTGAATGAGATAAGGTTTTATTTTGCTTCTGAATATCTTGGTTCCAACAAGTAATTCCTTTTGTTTTTCATCTACAATTCTTAAGAGGATAAGTTTAGGATCTTGTTTGTTTGTGTGTAGATGATATGAGATTTATTTCACATTAGTATTTTTTTTTTTTTGTATGTATATGTACACATATGGATGCTTGTGACTTTTATATGCTTTCAAAGTTATGACATGTTTGATAAGAATCTTATGAAATTGAAATTGTGATAAAAACATGAATTGAATTAGTCGATGCATGTTCATTTGCTTAAGATAATGAGCAGATATTATATCAAATAATTATATTATGGGCAATGAGAACTGGTATCCTGTTGACTGTTGTATTGCTTTGGCAAATAAAGGAATTTTCCATTGAGGAATTGTTTTGTTCTTTTGTTTCCCCCTTTTTCTTTTTTACCAATGTTCTGGTCTTCAAAAATTTTTAGGCCTAGTTATGCTGAAAACAAGGGCAATGATGGTGCATATGCATAAGGAATAAGCGACAATGAGGGCTAACTGTTGCAGTTTGTCGTCTTAACGATTCAAAAGTTGGTTTATACATTTATAGTCCTAGCATTACAACAGCATTGGGAAGAATAACACTTAAAAATGAAACTCTGATAGTTTTTACCAACTTGCTTCATTATTGTGAATTTGTTATATAATTGTGGAGGATAGTTTCCTATGACCAAACACAAATAGTTTTCGACCTTATTAATTATTATGTACATGCTTAATGTAATTTTCATGAGTTTGTGAAATTTGTCTTGCTTGAGATTTCATCCCTCAGTATGAGGCAGAGTGGGTTTTCTAAATTTTTCAATGTTGTAGAAGTTCCCAACAATACCATCAAATTTGTTCCCGTCAATACCCTTGAATTTCCACTTTTTTCCCATCAATACCCTTTCTTCGCTAGCAATATCCTACTTACATTTCAACTCATGAGCAGAGAGCATAAAGAAATGGAGAAGTGGTTTTGATTGATCACAAAGTTGCAATGGTTTTACCCTTCCAAGGTGTGTGCATGTACTAAAAGAAAGAAGTAACAGGAGAGAAAAGAGAACATTTAGGAATTTGTTAAAATGATTCTCATTACTGAAAGTGTGAGGTTTACATCTATATTTATACACAGATCTTTTAGCTCTCCTAATTATTTGTCTGTTAATAATGACAATTGTACAATTATATTAGTTATAATTTTGTTGGAGTTTATTCTTCATGTGCTCAACATAGCGCTTGGTTACTTCCAGAATTTCGATGGCTGCAATAGTATGTGATGTCATGTATGAAATGTTTATGGTGAGGCTTCAATGCAACACTAGTCGTGTGTATAGTCTGTTGATCTAATAATGTTTAAGACTGACTGCATTGTTATTGATTAAGTTGTGGCTGAGTAGAGAGCTTTCTGCTAACATGCCCCCTTCAAACTGATGGGTGAGAAAGACATAGTTTGGATTGAAGAAGCAAAAATTGATCTGTAGGAAGACCTTAGTAAACAGATCTGTAAGTTGTTGGGCAGATGAAATATGATCAAATGTAAGTTGTTTTTGAGTAACTTGATCTCTTACAAAATGATAGTCCACCTCAATGTGTTTGGTACGAGCATGGAACAAAGTATTTGAAGCTAAAGCAATAGTAGAAACATTGTCGCACCATATGTGGGGAACTTAGGGAAGAAAAATTGTTAAGTCTTGCAGAAGTAGTCTAAGCGAGTAGAGCTTAGTCGTAGTAGTAGCTAAGGTTGTATATTCAGCTTCAGTTGATGAGCGAGAGACAGTACTTTGAGTTTTAGAACCCCAATGAATGGAATTATTGCCCAAAAAGATGAGAAACTCAGTAGAGGAGCTTTGATCATTGTGATCTCTCCTGCACAGTCAGCATCAGAGTAGGCAATGAGAGTAAGAGAGCTGGGGGTATAATGCAGTCCACAATGAGGAGTGCCCAGGAGATATATGAGAATTTTTTTAACAGTCGTGTAATGGACAGAGGTTTGAGTGTGCATGAACTGACACACATGATTGACAGCTAACGAAATGTAAGGTCTTGTGAATGTCAGGTATTGTAAGGCTCCAACGATGCTTTGATAAACAGTAGGATCTGTGAGCGGAGTTCCTTCAGTTTTACCTAAACGCTTGGGTGAACAGAGAGTAGGACATAGTTTTCCATTAGACATATGAACTCTTTTAAGAAGATCCTAAAGATACATGGACTGAGAAAGATAAAGACTAGTAGATGTAACAGTGATTTGAATACCTAGGGACACAATGAACTCATTTGAAACTCTTGACTAAGATAAGATATTAATTTTGCAATATAAGATGGATGACTACTAGTGATGATTATATCATCGACATAGAGAAGCACGCTAGAAAGACTGGAGTCTACTGATCTGATAAACAAATGAGTGTTAGCTAATAAGGAATTTGTTGGGCATTTGTGGAGACTAGTTTTGTGTTGGGCTTTTGTTAGCCGTCTCAAATTTCTCAACTAGCGTAGTACTGGTTAGGGAGCGAGATAGAGCTCATCAACCAGTCTACTACTATAGCAGAGCTCTAAGGTGGCAGAGGACAGATATCCAAAAATAGAGAAACTTGTTTTAGCTTTGATAACTATAGCCAGAAGATTCAAACCATACTTCCAAGCTCATACTATGGAGGTCCCAACAGAACAGCCAATGAAGCAGGTGCTGCACAAACCAGAATCTTCAGGGTGGCTTGTTAAGTGGGCTATAGAGCTCAGCAAGTTTGACATCAGGTACAAGCCAAGAACTTCCATCAAAGGGCAGATTTTATCGCATAATTCACAACAGCAACACGCAGCTAGTACCTGACCTCCCTATTTGAAAGCTTTTAGTAGATGGAGCTTCTAATGCTCAAGGGAGCAGTGCAGGTTTAACTCCTGACCTCTCCGGATGGAATAGATGTTGAATACGCCCTTAGATTTGGGTTTAAGGCTTCAAACAATGAAGCTGAATATGAGGCAGTCATTACTGGGCTCAATCTTACTCACTCTATGGAGGCAGAACAGCTGGAGATATACAATGACTCTTAACTAGTGGTAAAATAGATAGAGGAATCTTACGAAGTGAGGAGCAAAAAAATGGTCATTTACCTCAGAAAAGTACAAGAATTGATCAAGAAGTTTGTGATGGTTAAAATTAGACATGTCCCCAGGTCAAAAAATTCACAAGCAAATGTTTTGGCGAGGCTGGCAACTGTTTCGCAAGAAAACTTGGATAGACTAATACCAGTAGAGTACCTAGCAGAGCCTACAGTGAGCATCGAGGAGGAGGAAGTGCTCCCAGTCTTAGCTCAGCCGAGCTAGATAGATCCCATCATGGGGTACTTACAGGATAGAGCTTTGCTAGAAGATCCCAAGGAAGCCTCAAAGCTAAAAGCTAGCTCAGCTAGATTTTTTATTTTGCAGGGGAAGTTGTACAAGTGAGGTTTTTCAACACCTCTCCTTAAATGCATGGGAGATGAAAATGCTAAATATATACTCAGAGAAGTTCATGAGGGAATCTGCTGCAATCACATCGGAACTCGGACCTTGGCAAGAAAAGCACTAAGGCAGGGGTACTATTAGCCCACTATGTTCAAGGATGCCACATATTTGGTTAAAAAATACAAGGTCAGCCAAGAGCACGCCAACATTCCTCATAGTCCACCTGAGCTATTAACCTCAGTGGTGAGCTCTTGGCCATTCCAGCAATGGGGTTTGGATATACCCGGGCCCCTCCCCACGGGTGTGGGGCAGTGCAAATTTGCCATCATAGGGGTGGATTACTTCACCAAGTGGGAAGAAGTCAAACCGTTGGCAACAATCACTGAGAAAAAGGTACAAAACTTTGTTTGGAAGTCTATAATTTGAAGGTTTGGAGTTCCAAGAGCTATCATATCTGACAAATGGAAAGCAGATTGACAACCCAAAGTTTTAGAGATTTTGTGCCAAACTTGGGATAAAGAGCTATTTCTCAGCTTCGGCTCATCCCCAATCTAATGGGCAAGCAGAGGTCACCATCAGGACCATAAAGGCAGATCTGAAGACCAAGATGGAAAACTTGAAAGGCAAACGGGTGGTATACATCCCTGTAGAACTATGGGCCTATAGGACCACTGCCAAATCCGTAACCCAGGAAACCCCGTTAGCTTTGACCTGCAGAACCAAAGTAGTGGCACCTGTCGAGGTGGAGCTCCTACTAAAATACTAAAAGAGTTTCATGATCAAACTCTCAAATCTCTATCCTACTAAAACTCGATAATAATTTCCTAGTCAAACTCTAATTAACACTCCTAGTCAAACAAATATTCCTTAACTAATAAAATAATACTAAAATAAACAATAAAATTTAATTATTCAATTGAAGCTCATCCAATCCCTTTTCGATCTCTATCAATTAGTCAATCATAACTTACTATAACAAAAATCGTTTTTTGCAACAATTTTTTCGTGACTAAATTAAATAAAAAAATCGTCGCCAAATGCTTTTTGCGACTTTTTTTCGTCGCGTCTTCCTCGTACTAGTCTTGTCGTAGAAAGTATCATGCGACGCAATTTCGTTTTCAATTGGTGATAGTTCTTCGTCGTAGAAAGTGTCGTCATGATAGCCTCGTTGTACTCAACGCATTTGACTAATCGTGTCGTATCGAGTTGACTTATTTATTTTTGTGTCATGTTCATATTTATATTCTTGTTGACTCACATAAATTTTGAGTAAAAAATTTAATCGTAATATTCTATTTTCACTTAATTGAATTCATACTCATACTTTTTGTACAAAATAAAAATAAACTTAATAATAATAATAATAATAATATGAGTAAAAATATTTTTTTTATACAAAAATATGTCAGTGCTTAATAAACAGTTACAAATAATTAATATTTTATTTCTATAATATTAATTAAACATATTGATTGTGTTAATTTCTTATTTTTTGTGTTATCCTACAAATGAGAAAATAAAGAAAATGTTAATTCTTTAATAAACAGGTTGATCGTGTCAATTTCAAGTTTGACGAATTAAACCCGAATATGATTTGTTTATATTTTGTGTTCGGGTATCGAGTCATTTTCGAATTCGGGTCGAATTATAATCGAATTTGTGTTATAAAATTCGTGTCGAATTTGAATCATGTGGTAGAGTCACCTTACAAAAGACGACCAAGAAACACAAGCACTTATGTGATAGTGGATTTTGGAGGAGCACGTAGAACATCTACAGCAAGTCTTTCTAGTTCTTCAGGACAATCAACTCTATGTCAAGAAGGAGAAGTGTTCTTTTGCCCAAATGGAAGTCTTGTTCCTAGGGTGCAACAAGAGTGGGAGGAGTGGGAGCCTCCTACTAAAGTGCCCGAATTAAGATCGTTCTTGGTACTTGTGAGCTATTATTGGCGGTTCATCAAGGAATACTCAACGTGTACCACTCTTTTGACAAACCTTCTCAAGAAGAACCACCCATGGAGTTGGTCAGAGAAGTGTCAGGGGGCGTTCGAGGATCTCAAGATGGCAGTCTGGTAGGACATGTCCTCAGTTTACCAGACCACTCAAAACCTTATGAGGTCCATACCAATGCTTCAGACTTTCCTATTGGGGGCGTGCTTATGCAAGAGCGACACCCCATAGCATACGACAGCATGAAGCTAAATAACACCGAGGGACGTGCGGTGCAAGAAAAGATACATTGCCTACACATATGGAGGCATTATCTGTTTGGGTGCTCGGTTTGTCATTATGATTGACAACGATTGCAGCGAGCAACTTCTAAAGCCAAAAAAGGTTGAGCCCAAAGCAAGCATAGTAGAAAGGC
>JAHQCQ010042599.1:0-14788 GCA_023539305.1 Ilex asprella | reverse complement strand
CACAATAGCATTCACAAGTCCATCACGTGTTTGACTTTTCAACACTTGTCCCATGTAGACTCAAAATTAATATTTTAAGGCAATAGTCTTCTATGGGAAGAAAACATCTCACAGTTTGTGTCCAGGACAAACTCACGTCAATATTCCATCTAATACAATTCATTACAACAAATCTCTAGTGTGACTTGCATTCCATCAAGCCATCAGCACAGAGGCCAAGCTCATTTGAAGTTTTGTTCAAACTCAACTTTTAATTATCCACAGACTTCGGATCGAGTTGGGACTGGCATGTTCCATTCACAGTGTACATATGTATGCATTTTCTATGGTCAGGTTGAGTTCTTTTCAGGCTAACTTGGGCCAAGTTTTCTAGGCAGAACAGATAGGGTTTGAGCTTGCCCGACCTTATTCATCGTGGCACTTGAGGCCCATATCTAGATATATATAGTAATTAGTACATTAGATTATTTTGTAAATTAAGATAGGATTTCTCTTTTGGTGTGTAAGCTAGTTTTAGTCCTACTAATTTTTAGTTTAAACAAAAGGTCATTCAATTTTTGAAAAAACTTGCATGCAACCTGAGTTAGCGTGATTGTTAAGAGATTGACTAGTTATTGATTTTTATTACACATTTTGCCCTTATCACATGATTTCAGCCTAAAATATAGTTAGTTTTTTTTGTTTGGCTTTTGTTAATGAGGTTTTGCGGTGTTGTCTATTAGTTTTGAAATTCAAACTCGTGAACCAAGAAATTTGGACACTATGTTGACGTCTGCCGATTTGTGTTCTAATGTACCTATCTGACGATTTGTGTTTATGGAAAGGAATGTGTGTTTATGGAGATGAATGTTCATTAACGATATGTATTTTAGTGTATATGTATGACGATGTGTGTTTTAATGTACTTGTCTGATGAACTGTGTTTATGGAGAGAAAGGTTTATTAAAAATCTGTGTTTTAGTGTATTAGTCTGACAATGTGTGTTTATGAAGAAGAATGTTCATTAAAGATCTGTGTTTTAGTATACCGATCTGACGATCTGCGTTTATGGAAAAGAAGGTACATTAACGAAAAGTGTTTTGGTGCACGTGTCTGACAATCGGTGGTTTAGTATACCTATCTGACGATTTGTGTTTATGGAGAAAAAAGTACATTAACGATATGTGTGTTAGTGTATATATCTGACAATTTGTGTTTTAATATACCTATCTGACGATTATTACGTACCTATTTTTTTTTATTACGTACTTATTATTTTTTTTTATTACGTACCTATTTTTTTTTATAGTGTGCATTTTATTTTTTGGCTCGAATGTACTTATCTTACGATTTGTGTTTATGAAGAAAAATTTACATTATGATGACATAACTTTTTATAATAGGTGTACATTTAAATTAGGGGATGACATTATCGTTATTTTTTACAATTGTAAACGATATTAGTTACGTTCGTTACTTTTAACTTTTCAAATACGAGCTTAATTCAAAAAAATTAAAAAGTGATTTTTTTTTTAGAATCCTATTGGAGCAAAGGGCCTTCAAATCCTTCAAGATTACTAGTACTAGAGATGGTTAACCTAGCTACTGTAGGTTCTGTTGCTTTTGAAAGAGACCGGTAGATGAAAGCTTTTGTTCGCTTGCTCGTGGACTGCTGGGTGGTGTTTTCCTCGTTTGGATTTGCTGTTGGGATGATTCTTCTTCGTTTAGAAGACCTTGAATCCCTTTGCCCATTCCGGCTCTCTGTCCTTTGTGTTAAACAATCAAGAGAAATACAAGAAATAAGAAAAGATGAGGCTAGAGTTTCATTGATACTACATAATTCAATTGAATACAAAGAAAAAAGTGTTTTAACCTAAATACAAAGAGCTAAACAAAGGAATAAAATAAAAGACTATTCTACCCTTAATAATTAAAATAACCCTATATTTCTTAACACTTTGGATGTCATGTGAGCTGGTTGATGATTCTTGCTGGCACCTTTTTTGCTATGATATGAAATCTTTAATTGGATTCTTCCATCATTATTATGAGGAGCATCAATTGTTGAGGCCATCTTCTGAGGTCAAGTTATTCTGTTTTGTGGCTGCGTTTGGTGCTGTTTTTGCTGCTTGATGGTTGATTTTGGTGATGTTTGTTGCTGCTACTTTGCTGGATAGTGCTTCATTTTTCTGTTCAAGTTTGAAGTCCAGATATGCCTGTGCGTGTCACTTTATTTTGATCCTTTTGGAATGTGAATTTGCTATATATTCTTGTGCTACTGGGATGGTGAATCTTCTATTTTCTTGTTTCAGAAGATCTACCATCCCTTTGGATTCACTTGTGTACGGTTCCCTGTTTCGATTTTATGAAATTGTTCTTACTTACCAAAAAAAAAAAAGCTTTCGTTTGCTGTTCTTTTGAAGATTCAGCCTTGCTACAGTACTGTTTGGAAATTTCATCTTTTGAGGAGTCAAGAATGACAGTCTAGTCTTTCCACTGCCTGGTGAATGAGGAAGTTGAGTATGAAACTACTCCATGTATATGGCTCCATTTGTAGTCTTTGTCAGCTTTTCTGAGAAGGATGACAAATGAATGTGCGTTGATATTTCATCAGAACCCCACATGGTTCTCCTAAGTCTGCTTCTACAAGTCTTCCATACCCAAATTTCTGACTCAACTGCCGTGTTTAAAACCTCAAACATCTAAATGTAATTGTGAAAGAACATTAAAAAAAAAAAAAAAAGAAGAGAGCTGAATTGTTCTTTGTGATTGTTGTGGTTTGTTATCTTGCTTTTGTTTTACTGGGATTTCAGAATGGCTCTGCCTTTTTTCTTGGTTTTCTTTATTCTCTCTCGTCTAGTGGTTCTTAACAATGCTCAAGAAAGAAATCAATCCCACTATAATTGCCTAGTGTCATTCCCGTGTGGATCTCTCGGTATGATGCGCTTCCCTTTCGCCAATATGTCTGAGTGCGGATTGTGTATGGTGGACTGTGTTCCATCTCCATGGCAACTTTCAAAGGTCCAACTGGAGACAAATGGACGGTGGTATGAAGCTATAAGAATGTTGCAGGATGATACCGTGTTAGTTGTTGACAGAGTGTAAATTTCGCTTAGAGTCTCGTAGTTGTGATTCTTTCTATAATAATAATCTCCCCAACACTCCATCTATTTCCTATACATTCTCTTCTCCCAATCTCACCTTGTTCAAATGCACCAAAAATTCTGAATTTACTCAGAAGAAAGATGAATATTTCAATAGTAGTTACCCAGCTTTCGACGACTGCCCTGATTTCTCCATCCACTACACATATCCGTATAATCCCAGTATAAGTCCGAGCAATCTTCCATCTTATTGTTCAGTTATATACAGCTTCCACTTAATGAGTCAAACTCCCGCGACAATGTTGATCCCAGTGACCCCTTTCGACTATTTACTGGTGAGTTCTCTCTTCAATTACACGTGTCCGAGGTGTGTTATGAGTGTAATCTTGCTGGAGGGCTGTGTAAAACTGTCAGCGGTAACGAATTCCATTGGGACAAAGGCCAAGGTATGATCCAGAACAGGATTGAACATCTTCTCTTTCTCTGTAAAATTTTGACCCTTTTGGATTTGTTGTGTAATTGGACAGTTTTTAAATGCTTCCTTGTTCGTACCTTGTTATGGTTTTAGGGTGTGAAATGCAAAGTTCATTACATTCATTTTATCTGTGCCTGGACTAACTTTCTTCTTCTGATTGACTTCTGGTGCAGGAAAAAGTAAATTAAAACTGATCCTACTCATAGGTAATATTTCTCTTGAATCTACACTTGTATGCAGGAGGGTATATCATACTTCCAATTTGATTAAACTTTCCTCCCATTTTTTCTTATTGTTTAAACAAGTATGTGTTATTGATTTTTCTAGATTCTGTTACTTTTTCCTCTCCATTTAATTTTCACGACAAAGGAAAGTCTATTTCTGTCCGTTCTATGGTTTTTGGAATATGAGTATGATTTCTTCCTTCTATTTCAAATATTGTTGTTTTTTATAGAGGTGTATAGTCAATGTCTTTAAGAGTAGATTGTTGCCCCTCTGAATACAAACCCGATCTAGTAGATTATGGCGTTCTAACCTCCAGGATTCAACTATCGCTTCTCCACAAGCGTACACTCGCAAATGTAGACGTGTTTGAACACTCTTGATCATTTCCAAATTGAGTAATGTAGTCTCAAAATAATAATATAATTGAAGAAACTATTGAAGAGGTTTGGTAATATCAGAATTTGGAAAATGTTCACGAAACTTTTATGTCCAAAACTCTGTTTAAGAATTTGTTTGTGTCAAAGCTTCGCTAAGCCTTATCCCCCTTTAGGGGTATTTTCGTGATACGTTCTATAGGAACTGCACGATCCTATTTGGTCAAATAGTTAGCAACAAATTCCTATGTTCCTTTCGTTACGGTATTTCTGAACAAGTTTCTGAACTACAAGTCAAAATGTTTTCTTATTGATGATATTGATATTGGTGATAGTGACGATATTAATGATAGAGACAATAGGATTAACCACCATTTTAGGTTAACAACGGTAACTTGGGAAATAAGTTCAAAATTGTGATAGAGAAGGTCTTGGGTTAAAATATCATGGTAACTTGAAAAATTTTTTTGGTTACGATTGTTCTAATAGTAAGTGGTTATGTTGCATAAACTCCAAGAGACCTGGTCATAAAAGCTCCAGTAGGTAATATTTTTTAAATCTTTCCAATACCCCCACAAAGATTAAAAATCTCACACTACATCTTGAATTCTTTTAAATGCTAGCAATGTGTCCCAATTTATTCCTCAATTGTCACGCATATGATCTGAGACAATTAATTATTTATGAGACAAAGTGAAAGTAGTAATCAATTTCAGCCTTCAAGAGACAAAGGGTTCCTGCCTAATTTCATGTTTTTCTTTCATTGACTGCAGTTGCTTCTTTAGCTGCTGGAATTGTCATTTTAGTAGCTACATTAGTCTGCTTCAGAAGGAAATTCACACGAGGTAAACTTATGGTCTTATGGAGGAAGAAGACTGAGGACTTCCAAAATGTTGAAACCTTTTTAAAGAATTACGGATCCATGGCTCCAAAAAGGTTCAGTTATTCGGACGTTAAGAAGATGGCCAACTCCTTCAAAGTTAAACTAGGCCAAGGAGGCTATGGTTGTGTGTACAGAGGAAAGATAGATGATGGCAGATTGGTTGCAGTGAAGGTTTTAAACAAATCTAAGGGCTGTGGAGAAGAATTTATAAATGAGGTCGCAAGTATTAGTAAGACTTCCCATGTTAACATTGTAACTCTCCTTGGATTTTGTTTCGAGGGCCACAAAAGAGCTCTTATTTATGAGTTCATGCCTAATGGATCACTTGAAAAATTCATATCTGACGGAAATTCCTCGACAGATCGCCAATTGGGGTTGGAAAAAATGTACAAAATTGCAATAGGAATTGCACGAGGCTTAGAGTATTTACACCGTGGTTGTAACACTCGAATCTTGCATTTCGATATAAAGCCTCATAACATTCTTCTGGATGAAGATTTCTGTCCAAAGATCTCGGACTTTGGCCTTGCTAAACTATGCCCCAAGAAAGAGAGCATTGTATCGATGTTGATTGCTAGAGGCACAATTGGGTACATTGCTCCAGAAGTATTTTGCAGAAACTTTGGAGGAGTCTCTCATAAATCCGATGTTTATAGTTATGGAATGATGATTCTGGAGATGGTTGGAGGGAGAAAAAACGTTCAAGAAAATGTTGATAGAACTAGTGAAATATACTTTCCAGATTGGATATACAAAGAACTTGAACTAGATGAAGAATTGGGATTGGATGTCATTATAAACGATGACGAACATTTAAGTGCCAGAAAGATGATAATAGTTGGCTTGTGGTGCATACAGAATGATCCCTCAAACAGGCCATCAATGACTAGAGTTGTTGAAATGTTAGAGGGAAGTTTAGACTCTTTGAAAATTCCTCCAAAGCCTTTTTTTTCTTCTCCCTCTAGACCTATAGTCGATTTCTCGACTATAGGATAACCTTATTGTTGTAATCGATTGGGCATAGTCTATTTGGTCACCCTTGACTTTCTAAAATGAGATGTCAAGGGAATATCTCTCTACCGGTGTCTTATTTTACCCTATTTGTATTTTTCGCTCTTAATAAGGCTTATTTATCTATGGGTGAAAAATATGTCTTATCATTTAGGACGGAGGTTTGATAAGGAGATTTTGGTAATTGCTCTTTACTTAATGGACATAACATAATTTTATGTTTATCTATTCCTGAATATGTACACATTATCTCTGTCTCCATAAAGGGCTCCTACCCTTGGATCATACCAGAACATTTCCCCACTCAAAATTGTTATATTTTTAGATACCCCCAGCCCAAAAAAAATAAAAGAACTTTCATGCACTTTTATCCACTTTAAAGATCTCTCACATTTTGCTTAAATTTCTTCGCTCCCAATTAAGTAAACTTAAACAATATTTAGTTGGTTGAATCCCTTTTAACATGTTTTCAAGAAATCATGTTGAAATTATTTATTCTCTTTCATCAAATTTATTGAGAAAAACATCTTTAATTATAGGGAGAATTGCACTAATGGTCCTTGAGGTTTACCATTTCTTGGACTTTCGTCCTTGAACTTCTAATTTCGTCATCAACGTTCAAACATTGATTTACTTTGGTCGTTACCCCTTGTAATACTCCCCTCTACATAGCATAATATTGTCTGTTTTGGACTCACTAGCCCTCACGGTTTTGTTCCTCTCAGTACCCATAAAAAAATGTCTTATGCCATGTAAGACAAGGGGCTTACTTATAAACCCAGCAACTTTCTTCTCCCTGATCAATATGGGATACTATGATCTCACAATCTACCCCCTTTAGGGTTGCACGTCCCCGTGCAGTAGCTCGCCAGCTACCTGCCCGCCTATTACACGCGAGCACGGCAGGGCCCCACACTTGATCCAGACGAGAGTCGACTCTGATACCAATTTGTAACACCCCACCCTCCACATAACATAATATTGTCTCTTTTGGGCCCACTGGCCCTCACGGTTTTGTTCCTCCCAGTATCCCTGGGAAAAGACCTTTTGCCATGTAAGACAAAGGGTTTACTTATAAACCCAACAACTTTTCTCTTCCTGGCCGATATGGGATACCAGGATCTCACAATCCATCCC
Organism: Ilex asprella; assembly: GCA_023539305.1. NCBI lineage: Eukaryota > Viridiplantae > Streptophyta > Magnoliopsida > Aquifoliales > Aquifoliaceae > Ilex > Ilex asprella. The sequence goes on along the minus strand of JAHQCQ010042599.1, from coordinate 7,600 downwards.
TTTAGGGCTGCACGTCCCCGTGCAGTAGCTCGCCAGCTACCTGCCTGCCCATTACATGCGGGCACGACAGGGCCCCACACTCGATCCAGACGAGTGTCTGCTCTAATACCAATTTGTAACTCTCCCTCCACATAGCATAATATTGTCCGCTTTGGGCCCACTGACCATCACTGTTTTGTTTCTCTCAGTACCCCTAGGAAAAGGCCTTAAGCCATGTAAGACAAAGGGCTTACTTATAAACCCAGCAACTTTCCTCTCCTTGACCGATGTGGAATACCAGAATCTCACAATCCACCCTCTTAGGGCTACACGTCCTCGTGCAGTAGCTCGCTAGCTACCTGCCCGCCCACTGCACGCGAGCACGGCAAAACCCCACACTCGATCCAGGCGAGAGTCGGCTCTGATACCAATTTGTAACACCCCACCGTCCACATGACATAATATTGTCCGCTTTGGGCCCACTGGCCCTCACGGGTTTGTTTGTCCCAGTACCCTTGGAAAAATGTCTTATGCCATGTAAAACAAGGGACTTACTTATAAACCCAGCAACTTTCCTCTTCCTGACCGATATGGGATATCAAGATCTCACAATCCACCCTCTTAGGGCTGCACGTCACTATGCAGTAGCTCGCCAGCTACCTGCCCGTCCACTACACGCGAGCACAGCAAGGCCCCACACTCGATCCAGGCAAGAGTTAGTTATGATACCGATTTGTAACACCCCCTCCACATAGCATAATATTGTCCGTTTTGGGCCCACTGACCCTCACGGTTTTGTTTCTCTCAATACCCCTGAGAAAAAGTCTTATGTCATGTAAGACAAGTGACTTACTTATAAACTCAACAACTTTCATCTCCCTGGCCGATGTTGGATATCAAGATCTTACACCCCTAACTTCCATCTAAATAATATACGAAAATTGTCATGTGCCTCTCACATGCAACTTTTGAAGGATATTTTTGGTATTTTACTACTATTTATGCATCCAAACATAATTATCCTTTATATGTATACATTAAACATGAACTCAAACACCCACCTTCTTCTTCCTTTTTTTTTCTCCTCTCTCTCCCTCACACTGGTAGACAACCTTCTCTCTCCCTCACATACGTATACATCATTCTCTCTTTCTCGTAACTGCACCTCTACCCCCAAACCCTAACACAAACACAACAGAAAATCGCATATACACATCCACATCGTTACTTATTGTGTCTCCACTCCCCAAACCCAACACATCTAAACCCTAACACAAACACAAACATAACATAACAGAGAGAAAGAGATAGAGAGAGACGTACAATAGTGATGTATTCTTTGCTGGAGACAGTGTGGAAAAGATCAACGGCTGCAGTGGTGGCAATAAGGGTTTTGAATCAATGAAGAATCATGTATGATTGGGTAATGCTCAATTGAATTTTGATTGTGAATTCCTCTACAGATCTCCCTCCTGAATTGTGTCTTATTTTCTAAATTTTCGTTGGCGATATGAGAATTGATGGGTTTAGTATGGTGTTTGTGGGGAGCGAGATTTGTGGTGATAAAAGTAGGTTTACTGGATTGACTTGTGAGTGAAGGTGGAGGTGGAGGTGGAGTTAGACAAAAATCTATGTTACTGTCTTTTTGCTGGGTTGTGTGTGTTTGTGTTGTCTGTGTGTGTGAGAAGAAGGAAAGGTTAGACGGAGAAAGAGTGATAGAGAGATCACATGGGTTGATTGGTCATCATTGGTGGGTTGGCCGTTGTTGGCAGTCGATTCCAACGATGGTGGATGGTGGCGATCAATTCCTACTATGGAGTCTTGCACAAAAAAAGAGACAAATAGATAGAGAGAGAGACAGAGATAACTGATACAAGAGAGAGAGAGAGTTAAGGTTGGAGAGACAGAGGGGTAATATTTTTTTTTATCTTTTTGTGAGACAATTTTATTTTCTCATTTATGCCCAATGTTTTGAAAGTATAATGACAAAAATGTCCTTTAATACCCTTATGTGTTTGGCACATAACATTTTTTGTCACTTTTTTCCATTTTTTTGGACGGAAGTTATGGGTAAGGACTAAAGTGAATCAATCTGTAAACATTGAGGACGTTGACGAAATTAGAAGTTTCGGGACAAAAGTGCAGCATGGGACAAACCTCAGGCACCATTAGTGCAATTTACCCTTAATTATATTGATACTGAAATTATCACCCAAAATTTTCAAGATATGAAATTAGTATGGAATAATTGTAAATGTGTTGGATAGAAGCTTTACTGGTAAATGTTTAAATATTTTTATTTATTAATAGCTCAACTTATTATATTATAAAGAGTACGGTTGTGAGACAGCACAGCCGTCGGGGGCCATGGAGATGGTGGCGGCGGTGGTGGTCACTCTTCTAAATTCCATCCAACAAAGGTTAAATTTGGAAACACCCATAAACATCTGTACATTATTGTCATCACTCTTCTATGCACAATTCAAGTGGAAACAAGGCAGGTTCTGTGAGGGCAAACGAACTTACACACTGCATACGAAGCTATCCTTAAACATGAACAACTTTGAAGCTTTGTCCACCACCACCACCACCACCATCATTAACTTCTTATCCCATTAACACATTTTTCCAAACACACTAGTTGTGCACTCTCATTCTATTCTATCATTTGCATCGACTCATATTTTTATTGATGTCAAATCTTTATTTCTCCATACTGAGTGAGAAGACTTGGATCCTTTATTAAATTCTCGCAATTTTAAATTACCTAACATCTTAAGATGTATTATATTTAGATGAGTCTCTTACTAATGTACAATAGATTCTCTAAAATTGAGAGCATCGAAAAATTTAAGACCAGAAAGAGGAACTTAGACAATGAGAGAGGACGGCCATTTTTAGGAATGTAAATGGATTGGATTGATCCAAATCCAATCCAATCGAATTCTTACTAATCCAAATATAAAGTGATTTTTTTATCGATTACCCAAATTCGAATTTGAATCTGAATTCGTTATGCCATCTTTCACAGATTCGGATACAAACACACTCATAACCAATCGGTTTATGATTATGCATGAATTTTATGTAAATATACAATAATTTTGAGTGATTACTTAATGAAGTGGGTTTAAATTTTTATGTATTTTGGTAAAATTTAGTTTTTATAAGTTATTCGAATGGGAACAAGTTTTTAAATTGGATTTTCAGCTTTATCAGCTAGGGAAGGTTTCTGCTCTATCCAACAATGGAACACTAATACACCTTCACAAGCAATTGTAGAGCATCACCACATACAGAACTGAAGACCTCCTGAACAACAGAAGCTCAAGATCTCATGTGAGCAATCACAAAAGGGTTTGTCAGAGAAGGGCTATTACTGTTCATCTAGTTTCTAGTCGTTTCTCGGAGACTGCGGCAGTTTGGGAAGATTGTCTTGTGCCCATCTCTATGGAGCTGGTTAATACTATCATAGAGAATGATAATGCCGAGGTCATTCAACTAAGTTCAGACGAGGACATGTCCCATGGGAAATTGCAGTTATTATAGGAAACATCAGACGAGCTGCAAAAAATACCTCTAAATCACATGTGGGTGTTTCCAACTTGACCCCTAATTTTCTTTCCACTTGCATAAAAGGGTTTTATGCAAGTGGTGAAGCCCATCATATATTTGTAGAAAATAGTTTAAACTTGTGGTGGACTTTCTTTGCCTTGCAAATTACGAAACGGGTCTTCTAAGTTATGCAAGTGGTGGTGAAACCCATCATATTTTGTACCAAATTTTATGAATAAAGCCAATTAAGTTATGATTTCAATAGACGATAAGTTATATTTCAATTGGGTTCTTAGTTTTTAGATCCCAATTCTTTTAGTTTGGATTCCTAAAATTTTGAATTCTATTGAATTATTACGATACTATCAGAATCATAACTCAACCCAATTAATAATACTTTTTAACATTTTCAGAATGATACCAATTTACGAAATTACCTTCAGTATGCTATCAAAATTTATAATTTTTTAATGTGTAAATTACAATTAAAAATAATATAATCAATCTCAAAATATTATGATCAATCAAGTAATTTATAATTATAAGGTCAAACTATAATTTTTTAAATGTGAAATTATAACTGATTGAAATTATGTATGATCGATCATAATATTTTATAATTGATCATAAATTTTATTAAACTAATTTCTGATAATTAAATATTAATATAAAGATTTTGAAATATTTTATAGTATAGCAATCGAACTAAAATTCAGTTCCATCTCTAACCTTTTGTCAACTCCTTGAAAAAAAGTGAATCTATTACCAATGTACGGTAGGTTTAAAACTTAATTCCCCATCTACAGCCGTTTTGAACTTATTTACCAAACTACGGCTGTTTTTAAAAGCGGAATCAACAACTCCGATTTCATTTGAAAGCGGATTTACTAAGTACGATTTTCCTTGAAAGCGGATTCAACAAATCCGAATTCACCTGATAAAGCAGAATTGTCAAATACGCTTTATGTGTATTTTAAATTCATGCAAATAGTTTGTTAAATATTAAAAGGCGGCTTTGACAATTCCGCTTTCATTAGAAATCGGAATCAACAAAACCGATTTATAATGAAAGCGGATTTGTTGATTCCGCTTTCATTATAAATCGGTTTTGTTGATTCCGTTTTCAAATGAAAGCAGTTTTTACCACTTTTATTTACAATTCCAATTTTAATGGAATTAAATAAAATAAAACAAATCCCATTTTATTTTAGCATTTTGGAAAATGAAATTATGATATCTCATTTTAGAAACAATAAATATTAAAACAACATCCCATTTCACCAGTATTAATTTCTTTAAATACAATCCAAACAAAACCTTAAAATCATAAAAATTATGAAACCCTATCCACTCAAACTATTATTATCCAAAAAGAGAATAGCAAAGTAACCACTCAATCCCAAGCAACAAACCCTTAAGTAGGGGAAAAGAGATGACATAATAGAAAAAAATAATAAGATTTTGTTTTAGACAACATAATAGATTAATGGTAGTCATAGTATTTCTAATGAAGACCATATTTACATTTTCGTATAGGGGATTCACAGTGATGACTATTTTCATATAGGGGATGACTATACAGTGGATAGTGAACAATAATACATTTACATTTGTAAACAATAGAAACCACATGTTGGATTAAAGTACGTATTGTAAAGACTGTTTTTAAACAAAATGAATTTTAAAAAATTTCGGCAGAATTTCCCTTAAACTTTGTCATACCAAAAAAAAATTTCCCTGTATGCACAATATCAAAACAACAACAATCCCAAAATACACAACCATATGAACACCCAACCAAAAATACCACCACCAACACCCAACCACAAATACCACCACCAACACGCAATCACAACTACCACCAACCACTACCAACCAACAAATCACAAAAACCGCACCACATAGTATACAATATTACATACAAACTACTCTATAATATACATGTTAAAGTAAATGTCAAAAAAAGGGTAAAACATGTCAACACTAAGTGCCACAAGACGGCTTTTTCTTGAGTCATTTCGGGCGCCTATCCTGTAATTGTGATGGATCTGCATCGCACACCTGTGACATCGACTCTCCGATAGGAATACTATGGCCTCCTCTGCTTGTGCCTCTGCCTCTACCACCCCCTCCTCTACCATCGCGGCCTCTAACACCTCCATATCTACCGCCTCGACCTCGACCTCGACCTCGGCCTCGACCTCGACCTCGGCCTCGACCTCGACCTCGACCTCGGCCTCGACCTCGACCTCGACCTCGGACTGGTGAAATTAGATGAGCTAGTGGAGTTGTATCACGGTGATGTGACCTAGGTACAACTGTGGGCGTCGTAGGAAGTCCTGAAGCATGACCATGCGTCACCTCATCTGATGGCCGTGAAATCTCGGGTATGGAGGTCTCGCGTAATGGTGTTGGACGGGATGTAGTATGTGTTGATGTAAGGTGGGGACTCGATGTGGATGGTGTTTCTGGATATAGTACGGATGGTGTCTGCGGAGGTTGAGTAGGAGGTGATGAAGGCTCTGCTACACTCGTCTCTGGTACTGTGTCGACACTAGCATCTACCCGAATATCAGGTCGGTGGCGTGGACGTCTCTGTCGGGGTAATACAATACCATGGGGCCTTGTAGGTACATCGGTGGGTGCCCGCGGTACAATACGTGGTATATGCTGAGGCTCGGTGTGGACGGTACGATGTAGACGATGTTCCTCGAGCACCGCCTCGAGGCAACTGGAGGTAAGAGATCGGGCCGTCTGCAGTGCCTGAGTATGTGCTGCATCTGTACCATCCATAAGGGCATCATCTGCGATCTGATAAATCTGGACAAGTGTATGCTCCTGTACATGTAAAAATGCACATACATTAGGATGAAATAATTTATGTATTTCTAAATCGTGATTATAATGACAAATGCACAAAGCGATTATATTACCAATATGTCGACTATGCTACCCATCGGCTGGAATCCAATATGTGGAGTATCAATTGGAGGTCCGATCAACCGTCGAGTGCTACGGCCGTACCAAACCATGTATGCATTAATATCTACATCGGCCACATCTGTAGGTGCCTCGTCCGAAATAATATGCTCTCGCCGGTGGGTCCATAAATCTACAAACGATTGATGAACAATACTCCAGTCATAACCACCTCTTCCACGCCGATCAGTAGCATGTAGAGCTGCACCAGTGTCGCAAGACTGCGGGATGCCCTGGCTAAAACCGAACTGACGCATGACACGATCTGGAAAATGCCACTCTACTACTGCAAAGCATATAAGTGGTGCACGTGTCAGCCATAAGTCGCTCCCAGAAGTATAATATGTCGGTAAGGCTGATATGACATCTGCAGTGTATGGCATCCAAACCATCTACAAAAAAAAAAATAGGTCATTAAATTGCAAGTGTAAAAAACATTTGAGTTTTGTAATATAGTGTACGTTGTTCAAGAAATTAAACCTGCTCATCGCGCATCTGGTCTAGCTGATCCCTATAATGTCTGAGGACGTGTCTGGGGCTGTGTACATATGAAGTCCTACGCACATTCCACCTGCAAGACATTTAATAAATCATTTTGATCATTTGCGAATAAATATAATTATAATTAATCGTAACACACCTGCACCCCAACGGTCCCCTAGGTAATGGGTCATCCTGGTCTGGCATGTCCATCGCAGCAGCGGGTGCCTCTGCAGCAATACCAGCATTCGGCCCCTCCAAATCGTGAAACACATCGGGTCTAACTACATCTGCTGCTCGATGAGGTAATACTCTCTCAGGACGGATATGCGTGAGCCGCTCCCATGCCCACAACTATTAAATTAAATGTAAAATATAACTTAGTAGTCTTTCAATTTAATGTAACTTATATTTATATATAAATGCGACAATACCTGTAAAATAACTAGCGGCCCTCCAATGTCGGATGTGTCTGGGGCTGTGGCGCGACACATTTCACGATACAAGCACGCAAGAGCTGCACTACCCCAACTCAATCTCCCAGAAGCATCTAGATCCTCAAGATGCTGTAAATACATAAGTGCTACCTTGTTCTGTGACTTGTCTG
>JAHQCQ010042598.1:0-14798 GCA_023539305.1 Ilex asprella | reverse complement strand
CCAGACGTTCTCGACTCAGCAGACCCCTGCCACCACGCCCACCACTACTGCCGTCACCTTATTACTACCGTCTCTGTCCCATCATCACCCTTACCACTACCACTCCTACCGCTCCACCATTACCACCCAAAACTGCTACCATTACAATCGATCGTTGTCACCCAGCACCATCTTCCACCACCATTATTGCCACCCACTACCATTGCCACCGCTTGCGCCCCACTATAATTAGTACTTAAATTCATTTTTCTCTTTTCTATCTTTGCAATTTGATCTTCGTTGTGAATACAAATATACTTATTATTGACCATTTTTTTATTACTCCATGCCTTCAAGCACGGAAAATAACTAGTATTAAATAAATTCTAACATGGTATAATCGAATAATTATTCTTATATTAATTATCTCTTATATTTATCATAATCAAAGTCAATTGACTGACTAATTATTTATAGCTAATTTTCATAAATTATAATTTTATCTTAACTTAAATTCGATACCTTTTTTTATTTGAATATGTTTCTACTCAATTATTTTTTTAAATACACAAAAAAAAAACAAATAAAATTACTGAAAAATATATTGAGTTTGAGTAATTTATTTTAACATTGTAATATTTATTTTATTGTATCTATAATATTATCTTAGAGCATCTCCAATCTACTCTCTATTTCTTCTCTTTTAGCTACTTTAGCTAGTCAAACACAAAAAATTCTCTCCAACCCACTCTCTATTCCACTCTCTATTTTCTAGTTAACCCAAATGGCTCACCAAATGTGGTGAGCCATTTGAGCTCTCTAAATTCTCTTTCTACTTTTTTTTCTCTCTATCTCTCTCTATATATGTTTTACTTCTTTTAAATTATTAAAAATTAGTAAAAGATGAGTGTACTAATTGACTAAAATAGAGAGTGTGGTTGGAGTGAATTTTGAAAAATAGATAGCTAAAGTAGAGAATATAATATTTAAATATATTTTGAATAGTTATTTTATTGAGCGTGGTTGGAGTTGCTCTTACACAGCACTGAAGCCTTGCTCAATACTTTCCCCTAGGTCGCTCTGGTCCGGCACACATATACATTCTTAGACACTTAAACACGTATATGTTGGACCAAAACAGATTTTTGGTCGACTTTGAGCCAAAATTAAAGTAGAACCCAATTGTTATTTCAAATAAACTTTTGTGGGTTCATATTCTATCCCGTGAGGAGTACAATGTAGTATATTCACTTGCTCAAATCGAGTAAGAAATGAATAAGAAAATAGACTCCAAGTGACTCTCTTGAAAAAGTGAAAATAAAGGAAGTGCAATGTGGGATGTGACACCAATCTCACATTGGTTAAGGAAGAAGCTCAACATGGGCCTACATGCCGTTGGTTTGACCACACACGTGCGCCCGCCACCCGCCTCTCCACGACCTGACCCGGTCGGGCCGGGCTCGGGTACGGGCTTGCCCTATCTTTTTTGGAGAAAATTCATTTAAATAAATGAATTAATTAAATAATTTTTGCTTCCTTCCAAACCGAAAAATTGTGTCTGTTCATATAAGAACAGTTAATTCAAAGGTGTCTACTGGCTATCCGAAAAGTCATCAAAGTGTCTATAAATACCCAGGTTCATTCACCATTCTGAATACAAGAAATTTGGTCAGGTATTAAGGCAGAAATTTTGTGCATTACATTCGGCATTAAGTCAGTCACGTTTAGAGAGTACACAACATATTTTGGTTCGCTGGATGGGGAGATTGGAGTGCTACTTCTGCCCGTGTAAAGATCATTATATCTTACGAGGCAGACGCTCGTGATTTCCATAAGCACCGTGTGTGGGGGTGAAATCTGTCTTAAGGACATAGTGTCAAACACTAGCCTTGATCTAATTGAAGTTCAATCACAGTTCTTGGTCTGCAAACGGGGCAGTGTTTAATTTATTTAGACAGTACGTATGTGTAACTGTATGCTGTAACTCTTTCGTGGAAAGCTTGTCACTGTAACTCTTTGCTGTTACTCTTTATTGTAACTCTTTTATGTAACTCTTTCACCTGTGTAATTATTTTGCATATCACGGTTACTGTTCTGATTTACTTTAACTTACATAATATCAGAAATATCAATAGGTAGTTTTACTATTTTGGAACCACATTTTTCAACAATCTTAAGACAGATTTTCGTTACACCATTAGTTTAATTACTTGTTGTGTTTCTGATACATGTTTTAGTGTTCTAAAATATTACAAATTGTTAAAACTTATTTTTTCAATCTGTGATAGTTAGAAAAGGCTTGAAAAATTTTGTTACGAAAATTTTCATGTTCTGTTTATGTGATTAATTCAAAACAGTGACATCAAACTGTTACAGTTACACCAAACAGTGATTTTGTTTTCTGTGTATGTTTTAAACAATTACACCAAATAGTGACTTTGTTTTTGTGTATGTTTTAAACAGTTACACCAAACAGTGAGTTTATTTCTGTGTTAAACAGTTATACAAAACAGTGACACCATATAGAAACGTTAAAACAATAATTTCAAAACAGTGACACAAAACAGTGACACCATACAGAAACGTTAAAACAGTAATTTCAAAACAGTCACACAAAACAGTTACACCGAATCTGTTTTACAACTTGCTTTGAAAAGTGTTACTATTTTTCTATTTTGAATAGTTTGTAATCTTTGATGATTAGAAATGGATGCAAATGATAAATATGTTCATGTTACTGCAAATTATGTTGTGCTTGTAGTGCCTATCTCTGTACCTACTCATGTGTCTCTTGGAGAGAAATCCGAAAAGTTCAATAGGAACAACTTTAAGAGATGGCAACAGAAAATGTTGTTTTATTTCACTATGTTGAAACTTGCAAGGTTTCTTCGTGAGGAAGACAATAGAGTCTCCGAAAAGAAAGTGGGTAATCATTTCATGGAGTTAAAGGCACATGTGATTGAAAAGGGATATAAAACCAACAAGAAAAGGAAGTATGTTGGTCAACAACGGACCAAGGGTGGTGATTCCAAAAGGTTCAAAGGTAACTGCTTTGTGTGCAATAAACTGGGACATCGTGCAAAGGTTGTCGAAACCGTAAAGCACAAGTGAACCACAAAAGGAAGGCTGCCCAAGCCAATATAACCGAGGTAGAAAAATTTTCTGAAAATATTTCTAACATAAGTTTTTCTGCTGTAATATCCGAAGTCAACTTGGTAGGAAATACCAAAGAATGGTGGGTGGACACCAGAGCCACTAGACACATATGTTCGGATAAGAAGATGTTCTCTTCATATGAAGCAGTTAATGATGGAGAACAACTCTTCATGGGTAATTCCTCCACTTCCAAAGTTGAAGGCAAAGAAAAGGTTATATTGAAAATGATTTTCGGAAAAGAACTTACACTCAATGATGTGTTACATGTTCCAGAAATTCGAAAGAATCTTGTGTCTGAATCCTTGTTGAGTAAGAAGGGCTTTAGGTTGGTTTTTGAGTCCGACAAATTTGTACTCACCAAGAGTGGGATTTATGTAGGCAAGGGATATATGAGCGATGGGCTCTTTAAGATGAATGCAATGACTATTGTATCTAATTTTAATAATAAGAATACATCTTCTGCTTATATGCTTGAGTCTTCAAATGTATGGCATGGTAGATTAGGACATGTTAATTTTGATACTTTGCGTAAACTAATGAATTTAGAGTTGTTGCCTAAATTCAACATTGATGCAAATCATAAATGTGAAATATGTGTTGAATCAAAATTAACTAGATCATTATTTCATAATATTGAATGAAGTACCGAACCTCTAGAGTTAGTTCATAGTGATACATGTGATTTGAAATATGTTCAAACTAGAGGTGAAAAAAAATACTTTGTTACATTTATTGATGATTGCACAAGATATTGTTATGTATATTTGCTAAGGAGTAAAGATGAAGCATTGGAAAAATTTATGCATTATAAGAATGAGGTTGATAATCAACTTGGAAAAAAGATTAAGGCAATAAGAAGTGATCGAGGTGGTGAATATGATGCACCTTTTGATCGGTTCTGTCAAGAACATGATATTATTCACCAAACTTCTGCGCCTTATACACCTCAGCAAAATGGAGTTGCTGAACGTAAAAATAGAACATTGAAAGAAATGATGAATGCCATGTTGATTAGTTCGGGATTACCTCAGAACTTGTGGGGGGAAGCCTTGCTTTCAGCAAATTATATTTTAAATAAATTACCCCACAAGAAGTTAGACAAAACCCCTTATGAATTATGGAAAGGTCGGAGTCCTTCCTACAAATATTTGAAAGTGTGGGGGTATTTGGCTAAAGTGATGGTTCCTATTCCCAAAAGGATTAAAGTAGGACCTAAGACTATTGATTGTATATTTATTGGTTATGCAATAAATAGTAGTGCATATCGTTTTCTAGTGCATAAATGTGATATTCCTGATATACATGTCAATACAATTATTGAGTCAACAAATGCATCATTTTTTGAAAATGTCTTTCCTTGTAAAAATGCATATGATGGGAGTTCTCTTAAAAGAACTCATGATACTGCGTCTAGTGATATAGACCATGAGTTTATAAATAATGAATGTGAAGAGGCACTTAGACGCAGTAAGAGGGCTAGGACTTCCATGTCCTATGGTCCAGATTTTCAAACATATTTGTTAGAAAATGAGCCTCAAAGTTTCAATGAAGCAATGTCCACTCCTGAAGCACCTATGTGAAAAGAAGCTGTAAACAGTGAAATTGAATCCATCATGCAAAATCACACTTGGGAATTAGTTGATCTTCCACCAGGGAGTAAACCATTGGGGTGTAAATGGATTTTCAAAAAGAAAATGAAAACTGATGGATCAATTGATAAGTACAAGGCTAGACTTGTAGCTAAAGGCTATAAACAAAAGGAAAGTCTTGATTTCTTTGATACATATTCTCTTGTTACGAGAATAACATCTATTTGTATGCTCATAGCTATTGTAGCATTGCATAATCTTGAGATACACCAAATAGATGTAAAAACAACTTTCCTAAATGGTGATTTAACTGAGGAAATTTATATGGAGCAACCCGAAGGGTTTGTTTCTCCGGGACAAGAGAAGAAGGTGTGTAGACTTGTTAAATTACTTTATGGTTTAAAGCAAGCACCAAAATAATGGCATGAGAAATTTGACAAGGTAATGATGTCAAATAATTTCACAATTAATGAATGTGATAAATGTGTCTATGTTAAAGACACAAATAATAGATATGTCATTGTTTGTCTATATGTGGATGATAGGCTTATTATAGGTAGTAATAATAATATTATTACAGCTACCAAGAAAATGTTGTCCAGTAAATTTGATATGAAAGATTTGGGTGTTGCAGATGTTATACTAGGAATTAAAATTTCTAGAATATCTGGTGGACTTATATTATCTCAATCACATTATATTGAGAAAATACTTGAGAAGTTCGACAAAAATGAAAGCAACATTGCTAGAACACCAGTTGATATAAATCTTCATTTGTCTAAAAATACTGGCCAAAGCATATCACAATTAGAATACTCTCGTATCATTGGCAGTCTAATGTATGTCATGAACTGCACTAGACAGGATATAGCATACTCAGTTAGTAAATTGAGTAGATATACGAGTAACCCGGGAGTAGACCATTGGAAGACAATTATCAGGGTTCTTAGATACCTAAGATATACTATGAATTATGGATTACACTATACAAGATTTTCAGCTGTACTTGAAGGGTATAGTGATGCTAGCTGGATATCTGATATGAAAGATACAAAACCCACAAGTCGGTATGTTTTTACACTTGGTGGTGCAGTTGTATCTTGGAAATCCTCTGAGCAAACGTGTATTGCCAGATCCACAATAGAATATGAATTTATTGCTTTAGATAAAGCAGGAGAAGAAGCTGAGTGGCTTCGCTAGTTTTTAAAGGATATTCCAATATGGCCTAAACCTGTGCCAGCAATTTGTATACATTGTGATAGCCAATCTACAATTGGTAGGGCACAGAGTGACATGTATAATGGTAAGTCTAGACATATACGTCGTAGACATAATACCGTTAGGCAATTGCTCTCAAATGAGATTATTTCTATTGATTATTTAAAGTCAAAGGATAATCTAGCAGATCCACTTACTAAAGGTTTAACAAGAGATCAAGTAAATTGCACATCGAGGGGAATGAGACTAAAGGCTATGACACAAGAGTCACCTTAATGGCAACCCAACCTAGTTGACTGGAGATCCCAAGATCTAGGTTCAAAGGGACAACCGAATTATGCGTGATTCAAAAGAAGCACTAAGGGGATAATCTCTCCTACCTATTCCTATGATAAACTAGTGCTGCCTGCAAAGTTTATTAGGGTAAACTATGCTTTTAATGATTCTTATACCTTGAAAAATTCAAGTGGGATATTGCAGGATATTCCTAATAGGAGTCACCTATATGGGTGTGAAGGGGCCGCTTCTGTGAGAATTTGTAAAGGCTGAATTCTCTAAAGCACTCATGAAAACCAGGAGTTGTTCTTGGCCAAAATGAACACAATCATGAGAACCAATTGTGTTAGGAAAGAAACTGTGTGAAGTCTATTCGATCTGATTTATCAAACAGCTGAATAGTTCAGGACATCACGTTCACTATTTAGCCGGTAAGTCCGATGGGCTTTCACTAGGGAAGGTTCAAGGCCAAAAGTTACCTATCTCGATGCACGATTTTTTCAAAGATGTACTCTCTATAGTTGTCAGCATTATCATTTGCATACTAACAGCCAATTTACCATTCATGTGGGGGATTGTTGGACCAAAATAGATTTTTGGTCGACTTTGAGTCAAAATTAAAGTAGAACCCAATTGTTATTTCAAATAAACTTTTGTGGGTTCATATTCTACTCCGTGAGGAGTACAATGTAGTATATTCACTTGTTCAAATCGAGTAAGAAATGAATAAGAAAATAGGCTCCAAAGTGACCCTCTTGAAAAGGTGAAAATAAAGGAAGTGCAATGTGGGATGTGACACCAATCCCACATTGGTTAAGGAAGAAGCTCAACATGGGCATATATAGTCTAATTTTGCTCCATGGGTTGGGCCCCAAGGGGTACCACAGTTTTGTGAGTGGAGCGAGCGCCTACATGCCGTTGGTTTGACCACACACGCGCACGCGCCGCCCGCCTGCCTCGCCAAGACCACTATCGGACCCGACCTGGCCGGGCCGGGCTCGGGTACGGGCTTGCTCTATCCTTTTTGGAGAAAATTAATTTAAATAAATGAATTAATTAAATAATTTTTGCTTCCTTCCAAACCGAAAGATTGTGTCTGTTCATATAAGAACAGTTAATTCAAATGTGTTTACTGACTGTTAAAGGTTGTGTCCTTAGTATTTCTGGGTTATGTCTTTTAGTATGATGACTGTCCGAAAAGTCACCAAAGTGTCTATAAATACCCAGGTTCATTCACCATTCTGAATACAAGAAATTCGGTCAGGCATTAAGGCAAATATTTTGTGCATTACATTCGGCATTAAGGCAGTCACGTTTAGAGAGTACACAACACATTTTGGTTCGCTGGACGAGGAGATTGGAGTGCTACTTCTGCCCGTGTAAAGATCATTGTATTCTGGGAGGCAGGCGCTCGTGATTCCATAAGCACTGTGTGTGGGGGCGAAATCTGTCTTAAGGACATAGTGTCAAACACTAGCCTTGATCTAATTGAAGTTCGATCACAGTTCCTGGTCTGCAAACGGGTCAGTGTTTAATTTATTTAGACAGTACGCATGTGTAACTGTATGCTGTAACTCTTTCGTAGAAAACTTGTCATTGTAACTCTTTGCTATTACTCTTTACTGTAACTCTTTTATGTAACTCTTTCGTCTGTGTAATTATTTTGCATATCACTGTTACTGTTCTGATTTACTTTAACTTACATAATATCAGAATATCAATAGGTGATTTTACTATTTTGGAACCACATTTTCCAACAGTATACACATTTAACTATTCATACATGTATCATATCTATGCATAGAGTACAACTATTTTATATGTCTCACTCTCACACACACAATATATAATAAAATACAATATAATTCAAATTTTAAAAAATAAATAAAATAATTTTTATTATTCGTGGTTGAGGTCTCTTTAAATTTTAGTTTATAGTTAATCTGGCGGCTAATATAAACACTCTAAATTTAATATGAAAAATAAAGGTTGGAGTGACTTTTTAAAAATATTTTTAATACTTATAATTTTTCATAAGTACTTTTAAAAAAAAAATAGTATTTAAAAACAGTCACACCACCACCTCTACCACCACCAGCCCCACCACAATCACCACTACCACCACACCACCACCACCACTACTGTAACCACTCTACCACACTCATCACCCTACTACCACTGTCCCCACTACTACCACCCCACCATCACTTCTTCTACAACAGCACCACCACCCGCCCCATTAGTACCCCACCACCACTATCCCACCATCACCTTCACTGTCCCCCAACCACCATCACTATTGTCACATATAGTTGTCACCATTACAATCGATTTTCACCATTCATCACAAACTATCACCGTCTTTTACCACCAGCACTGTTGCCCAACATCACTATCACCGCTCGCACCCTACTATAATCAGTGTTTAAATTCTTTTACTTCTCCTCTATTTTTGTAATTTGATTTTAGGTATAAATACAAATATGTTTATTATTGACCATTTTTTTATTATTCCGTGCATTCAGGCACAAGAAATATCTAGTATATACATAAGAGAAAACAATAAAATTCAAACAAAAAATATAATATAAAAAATTAATATTTGTAACATGCTCAACAAAGAAATTGTAACATTAAAAACAATAACATACTTAATAAAAAAGTAGTTATGTGGAAAAATTATACCATGAAAAAAAGTAGTAACATGCGCCAAAAAAAAAAAAATACTAACATGCGAAAAAATAGTAATAAAACTATATTGCTAATAAAAGGAAGGTAAGTGAAATTTTTTTGATTGACTATTATATCCCTATTAAAAAAAGCTAAAACCATCTATATCCTTATGTATTTAATTATTAAATATTGATTAAATATTCTAATGACCCTTTATATACTTTTACTTCCACACAAATTATTGTTCCTTATCATGGGCGGAGCCACCCTTGGACCAGGGTGGGCACGTGCCCCCCCTCTATTTTTTTTGACATTAGATATATATTTTTTAAAATAAATTTTAGATATATTTAATTGTGTCCACCCTCAATTTTTTTACATTAGATATATATTTTTTAAAATAAAATTTAGGCATATTTAATTGTGTCCACCTTATTATTATGTTATTGTGATATCGATTATGATAAACGACTACTTAAATAATAATTAATTTTTAAATAATATTATTGGAACTAATGCATTATGCTATTAAATCTAATAGCAAGTCCCTACATTTAATAATGTCTACTATCCATCCAATGATCACAAACCATTGGATTCCTACCAATTGAATTTTGATTTTTTTGGGTTAAGGTATAAAATTAAACTTCGAATTAGATGCAATTACTATTATTCTTAAATTTTTATACACAGACATGTTCGAATAATTTTTAGACATATCGCGGTCATTTTTCTAAATTATAAGATTATTTTGTTATTGTATATAAATGATCGCCATCATGTAATAAATTACAAGGTAATAAATAAAAGACTGTTATTACCATTTTGTATATAGAAAAAAAGTATTTATTGATATCATTGATTTGTAATTCCTTAAAATGATAAACAATAATCAGATTCAATTGTAAAATGATAATAATTAGTCTTATACAAAGTTTTAATTAATTTACTTTTATTTTTTTTTGTTCATTCCATGAAAATCGTTTTTTTAACTTTTTATGTTTAATGAATTTTTACACATAATTATAGGAAATATGAATTTATGAACTTCTGTGGTCAATTAAAAAAAATAAAAAATTCTATTTAGATCTAATTTGATGACATAATTACATGCACCCCTTTGATTAAAAGTAGACATCATCTAACATTGAAATTTACAACTAAAATAATAGTTACATTGAATTAAGTCTATAACATTGATAAAAAAATTAAAATTTATTAATGTGCCCATCCTAAAGTATTTTTCTGACTTCGCCCCCTGTTCCTTATAGTGTACATTTACTAATGTCACAAGTTTATGATTCTCTCTCTTCCAAATTCTTTTCACCAACCATTTAGTTTACAGTGCAACCATTAGCTAATTCTATTTTTGCAACCACTTCATTGCCATTTAATTTCCTATTAATTCATTGACACACTTGTACATGATTGTTCAAATAATAGTATACAAAAAATCATTTTTTTACCTTCAAATAATTAGAATTTTAATCCTTCATTCAACATATACCGTAAGAGATTTCACTTTATTTCATTTACTTTTAGACCTTTCAAATTCTAACTTAAAGATTTGCAGATTTGAACATTTTTATTTCATACACATCCTTTCTTCTTTTATAACAATCGAATCACAAAAATCATAAAACTCCTATAGTTGTTTAGTTCTACAATTATGTGAATTATTTTCTTTATTTCTCTTTCCACCAACCAATTGATCTTACTTTTTGTGGTTGTTTTTGTATTCTATAAATGAATGTGTATGTTCCCTTTATTTTCTGATTTTAATTAAGGTTTGTTTATCTTGACTGTGAAGAAAACTCAACATCTAAGAGTGGTGGATAACATATGAAGATGAGAACCTAACACGAGGTATGACCAAAATTTGCATAGTTTTGCTCAATCTCATTATTTTGTATTGATTTTGACTACATAAATATTTGAAGCATTGGGCAAGTTTAGTGGATTTGGTCAATGTAGATATAGGCTCTCAAGAATATATGAGCAAGCACAAAACACAAAAAAATAATTTTTCCAAACAAAAGAATATTGCTATCTACTAAGATGTGCAAATCCTTTATACTAAGACGTTATAAACTTTATATATCTATCTATTTCTTTGTTTAATATAACATAACTATTAGACATGTTCATGCACTCATTTCTCATAGTTTTAGGAGGTAAATTTATTTGGTTTGTTGTTAGTCTCAGCCTTGCTCATTAGCCATCTCCTCAAGGTGCAAAGACTACAATAGTGAAGTGAAAAAAATCTAAGTAGGGAGAATGAGATAACTTTGGCCACCCGGCTCTACACTTAATCAAGACTACGAAAAAATGAAGAAAAATTCTTTGCCAAAAAGTTGTTTGTAGAGTCTTGACAACCTCTTAATTTTAATTATAAACCATTTTGTTTTTTAGATGATAGGAAATAAATGAAATAGAAACAAAACATTTAATTTTTTTTCCTAGAAGTTTGAGGGTATCAAGCTAACATTGATAAAAGTTTAGGAGTTGTTTCTCTTAGAATAAGAAAACAAAATTATAATTCGAAATAGTCCACGTGCAATGCACGTGTACATTAACTAATAAAAAAAATAGTAACATTTTATTGCATGAATTAAAAAATTATTAACATACTTCGGAGTATTTCGTCAAACACCTTTGGGGCTTTGTGGAGTTGTCTTAGTCTACTTTCACGGCCGAGGCTTTTGCTTGGAATCCACTTTTTCTTTCTTCGACTATCGGTACATGAACTAATTGGTTCTCAAACTAAAGCTCTTATAATTTCAGTTGAATACAGGGCAGCCCAACAAATTCGGAGACCCTAGGCGAGAAAATGAAGCGTGATCCTATTAATAGACAACAATTATTAAAATATATTCATTTAGAAGCTATTTTTCTAACTTTTTGAGATGCAAAAATGTTGATTAAATTTTTATATTCAAATTTTGTTAATAGATCTTTTTCAATAAATAATATAGTTAATTCATTTAATATTTTTTGTGACATAGTTGATCGGAGATAAGATTTTATTAATTTAAATTTTGAAAAACTTCTCTCTGCTGAAGCAATTTTTACTGATATTGTTAACAATATTCTAAAATCTATACTTGCATTTCAAAAAGAATCTAATCGTTTTATATAAGTTAGGGTTTCAGCAATCAGCTATCAAGATTCAAGCATTTAAGTTTCTGTCAAAAAATGAGACATTTTAAATCAAGAATAATATCAAAAATACGAAATCAACTTATTTAAAATTCTAAGCACACCAACTTAAAAAAAATTCTAATAAAAAATGGGAGAGCAATTGAACAAATCAGTTTATTATAGTAGATTGAGCCCAAAAAAATTCAATCCTTGAATCTTGATAACTATCAATTAATTGATGGGTTTTTTAACTACAATAGATTAGAGAATGGAGAGCTTTGGTGTTCTTTCAATGTCCAGATTCAGACTTCACACAGAGAGAGAGAGAGAGAGAGGGCATGAGGGAGTGAAGTTAAATAGGTACTATGGTTTGTGAATGAATCCCGTACGTAATGATAACAGTTGATAAATTTGTACAAGAGAGGCAGAGTGATGTAGGGAGATTTACTTAATACCTTCACAAAAATGAGAGAGAGAGAGAGAGATCTAGTAGTCTACCTTCCTTGTTTTAGAAGTTTAGTAGTCTACTATAGTTGTCAAGTGAAGCAATTTTCTAGGTAAATTATTGAAGTGTTAATGGACCTATCAATAGAATTTGGGCCATCTCAAATCAACCTATCCAAAATACATCTACCCCATAACTAAAACTCTTAAAAGAGAGCCCCAAAATTTTACAAAAATTGGGGCCTTAGGCGGCCAACTAAGTGGCCTAAGGTTAGGGCCGGCCCTGGTCGAATGCAGACTCGCTCCAGAACACATTTTGTCGAAGATTGCTAGGATGCTATTCAGTGGGTTGCACACGCCGTTGACAGAAATGAATAAAGAGTTATAGTTAATCAATGATGGCGATTTTGGGAGGGTTTTCATTGGTGGGGACAGTGTTGGAGGTACTGTTAGTACGAAGAGAAGAGAAGAGAGAGAAAAAGAGAATAGTCCAATTAGTTTCTTTGAATTTGAATTTGAATTTTAAATTTATGTAAAAATATTTATTTGCATATCTCCATTGACAGTGAATTAAAGGATAACAATTCTTAAGTTAGACAAAATTTAACGCTATTTAATTTAATTTTTTTTTGTTTTATTATTTGTCTAGTACTACAATATATTTATTGTAAAAAGGGCAATGATGTTTGCAGATTTGATTAAGAGGTAACCCCTAAAAACTAGCCAATGCGAAGGGAGTATATCAAAATTTGAATTTTGAAAAATCATACGCAGTCAATCACAATTATAAAAAAATGTTAGGGTGTCAATGCAATTTTTTGAAATATATGAAACAAACGTACGGGGATCAATGGAAGCCTCACAACATCTGATCCGGATCTACTGCAGTATAACATGTAATCAATTCCTTCAATACTATCCACATGAAACCAATTGGATAGTATCAACAATTTTTATGATATCTCTTTAACCGAGAAAACTGAGAGAATTCGATGTTGGAGTTGCAGCTAAAGCAAAATCCATTCCTAACAAGTTGCTTAATTTATCTGTCTACCAGAATCAGAGGGGGTTCGATTTCCGTTATATACGATGTGGTGAAAAAGACTGATTCAACGAGATATGTCTTGCATACATTTAAGATTTAAAACTTGTCTTGATTAAAAATTTTAATTTGTATTATGCAAGCCATGACCTAAGCTACTATCTCAATTATACGTAGGGCTGATAGTTGAACAAGTTTGAGCTGAACTTAAAAAGCTTATTTTTTTAACTGAACTTAAAAAATTATTCAAGTTCGGCTCGTATAGAAAATGAGTCAAGCTTCAATGAGCCAAAAACAAGTTAAACTTGAGCCGAGTTCGAGTAATTTGGTTTGATTAATAACCCCAATTATACATATAATTTCATCACCGGTACGATCAAATGCAAACCATTCATTTACAATCAAACATATCACTAATGCATACCTTCAAATTTTATAATTACAAATAATCTCCACATGCATCTAATACTTACCAGATGGAATCAGCGAATTCACTAGTTACAGTTGTCTATTTGTTATTGATCGATAATACCATATGTCAATAATGATATGATATCGCTATTACATTGAATATTTCTTGCTATTATTCAAACCCTATCTTTGTTTTCTTTGACTTGAGAACATTATCAGGTCTATTATATGGCAATTAAAGCACGTTTTTGATTTAGACAACCCAAGTTGCTTGTTCCGTGCCTTGACAGATACAACATATGCAGTCTAGATTATACGGCAATTTTTCTGATTGAGACAAGCTAATTGCAAGGGGCTAATTAGTATTTGATTAGTCACTAAGCTAATGAGAGTTAAACAAATGGATGGTTAAGCTCATCTGATCCAAACGTTGTTGGCTGTCTTTGTCAAATGGTTAGTAGATGTGAAACATTTCTAGTAAAGAGGTGGAAAAGAAAGAGGGTAAACACAAATTATCTCTTAATAGCTTGTTGAGTTGAATTAGATCGAACAAAATTTATTTTACGAGTCTGACATATTTTAAATTAATTTGTATATGTGGCTCCCATATATAGATGTGCGTGTTTGGGTGTATCTGTATATATGAGAGCTTAAACTTTATACCAATTCTATTCTAATTCCAACTTCTGAGTAGGCGTGTAGAAATATTATAGTTAACTTCGTGGTGATACGAAATTAGAGGGTTGTTTAAATCTTTTTTAAACCACTCGTTTTGTAAACAAGTAGATCCGACACGATACGATTAACAACTAAATTGGATTGGAGTAAAGTCAATTACAAGAAATTTATGAGACGACCCATTTATATAT
>JAHQCQ010042597.1:0-14809 GCA_023539305.1 Ilex asprella | reverse complement strand
TGTCTGAAGTTGAGTTGGGTTCGGTTGGGCCCGGGGGAATTGATACATGCGTCGTGTTCGAATCATGCATTGTTTGTGTGATTGTATTAAAATTTATATACGAAAATTTTGAAAAATACGATGAAATAGAAGATAATAAAAACAAAAGATAATGATATAGAACACATTAAAAAAATAATGAAATAATGAAATCAAAGATAGTGAAATGGAAGATAATAAAATAAAAGATAATGAGATAAAAATTATTGAAAAAAAATTAATAATTTCTATAATAGTTGTTTCTGCGATTTTTTTTTTAAAAAATTAAAATTTGATAAAATCTTAGTTAAGGTTGACTATGCCATAAGAGAGAGATAAATTGGATTAGTACTATTAATTGATATAACATGATATCAAAACTTTAATATAAAAACTTAATTAGTATTTTTACAACTCAATACCCAACCAAGTGGCAAAGATTGTGGATCCAATACTTGTCGATGATGGAGAAGAGGACGAGACAAGCTCAAACAACAGCAATACTCAGAGCTCCATGAGAACCTGTAAAATTCAGCAGTGCTTGACTTCAGTATTTGGAGTTGGGATGGCCTGTTCTATAGACTCGGGAAGAGAACGAATGAATATTAGAGATGCTGCTTCTAAGTTGCATTCCATCAAGGATGTTCTTCTCGGAACTGGCATATACAGAGAGAGAGAGAGAGAATTATGATAGTATGTAGGTATGCTTCTTGTGTTACTCACTGCACTAAGGTGAAATATCTGCATTTTTTTGGTAGTAGCCACCAAGCTTCAAGATAGGATAAGCCAATTCTATGTCCCTATGGAGGCTTCAATTATACTTTTTGATGATACCAAAAATAATTTCAAGGTTGAGCTCAGATCTCTAGAACAGGTCGGGAGGTCAGACAAAGAAGATGAAGAGCTCGGAGGACCAGAGCTCAGCCTCACGCCAACAACAAACCGACTGGAATGATATAGGGACAGCTGGATAGACAACAAGCATCCCCAAAATAAAGGGAATGAGAACGGAAAGCTAGAGTCAAGGCATAAAACTCTCAACCAACCAAGATCTTCACCCAAAAATCAAGGAAAATCCCACGGATGCAAGGCAAGGATCTCGGTATAGATCTCTTAGAACTAGGAATCAGTCTATATACGCCGAACAATGCCCCTATTGATGGGGGGGGCGGGAGAGGCCAAAACATTACTCTGTAATTCAATTCGAATGATCAATAAAGAAAAGGAAGCAAGAACCTCCATTAAAGAGTAGACTAGTCATGCTCTGTAGCTGGTGAACTACTATATTTCTACTGTGTTAATCCTTGATCCCACCTCTTCCTTAACGACAATCCACACGAGTCTAGTAGCTCAGTTCTATGTAGGATCACCCCATTCATGTCTTCTGGTCATGCACGTGGTTTTACGCCATCAGTTTGGCACCGTCTGTGGGAACGACTGTTCTCATTTTACAAATACACTGATCTTTCAGTGACTGATGGCCTCAACCCGCAACATGAGCCAAGGTCAAATCAATCCACCGAGCATGCAGGATCAACAAGAAGCCACCAATGGCGGACAAGCTGAAAATAATCAAGAAACTAATCCCCTCACAGGGGACCCCCAAGGAATAACGAGTTGGATGTCCTCCGTCTTGTCAATCAGCGTCTACTACAGCAAAATAAGGAGCTGCTAAAACTCTTGAGATGCCCATAAGAGGCACGACCAGCCCAAGAAGGCCCGAGTAATCTTCCTCGCAGGAAACAGTGCCACCTCGACCCCCTCAGAGAGGTCAACGAAGGAGGAAAAAATAGCCAAACCATGAGAAGAGATCCATAACTGCCTCCCGAAAATGGCCACAATGAAGAGGTACAAAGCCAGAATGATGGAGGGAGAAGGAGTGATTTCATCCCCTACCAGCAGGAAAGAAGAGAACAGTACTGGAAACAACGCTTCAAGGATATCAAGCAAGATCTCAGCCACATGAAAGAGGCTGTAAGAAGCAAGACTCCTGTCACAATGGATGCCCTGGTGCAGCAGACAGAGTCACCATTCACCACGGGGGTGCTACATTTTCATCTCCCCCCAAAATTCATGTTGCCTCAGATTGAGGCCTTCGACGGAACCAAAGACCCTATGGATTACCTTAACACGTACAAAAACCATGGGTATCAGGATCCTATGCGGTGCAGGACTTTTGCCATCACTCTTAAAGGTTCAGTCCTAGCATGGTTTAACAGACTCCCACCAGCTTCAATCTCTTCCCTTAAAGAACTCTCAATCTCCTTCGTATCCCACTTCATAAGAACTCAGATATACAGGAAGCCGAGCTACCATCTCTTGAATGTAAAGCAAGGACCAGACAAGAACCTCAGATCATACGTTCAGAGGTTCAATTCAGAATCTTTGAAGGTAGATATCCGCGATGAAAAGTTTGCCATAACCGCCTTCATTGCAGGGCTCGGGGTACAATTGAAAGATCTGATATTTTCATATCAAAGAACCCTCAAGCAAGTATGGTTGAGGTGTTGGCTAAAGCAGAGAAGTATATCAATAGTGAAGAAGCACTCTTCTCAAAGATAGGAAGTTCTTCATCACGAAAAGATAGGGGAAAGGAAGAAAAAAAGAGGGAGAGAAGTCCCAAGAAAGAAAATGAGCGAGGCAGGTCTCCAAGGAGAGATAGAGACCATTCCCCAAAGAGGAGAGGCAACGTGAGAGATCGTCTGGGGTCCCTACAGCCAGAGCTGTAGCCGAGGTACCCATCTCGACAGCTAACCCCCTTACCGCCTCCATATCGCAAGTCTTGCATGAGGTGTAGAACGAGAAGTTCTTGAGATGGCCACCTCGGATGAAGGCAGATTTGGCAAAGAGGGATCCCACCAAGTACTGTGATTACCATAGAGATCTTGGCCATCACACAGATGATTGCATTCAGCTTAAGAAGGCAATTGAGTTTTTAATCCAGCCAGGACAATTACGCCGCTTTGTGGCCCAGGACTCCCCAAATCGAGCTCTTCCGCCTCGACCACCCAAGCAACAGGCTCCTGCGCAATACCAGCAACCCATGGGGAAGATCAGAGTAATATCAAGAGGATTTACAGGAGGAGGAGAATCCAGCTCAGCCTGGAAGACCCATCTGCACAGAATCCGAGGTGATGAGATGCTAGAGGTATGTACTACAACCAAAGTACCACGGCTAGACACGCCCATAACCTCTTCAGACTCAGATTTGGAGGGCTGTCACCATCCCCATGATGATCCGTTGGTAGTAAGAGCTGTTGTGGCCAACAAGACAGTGCATCGGGTCCTGGTAGACAATGGAAGCTCTGCAGACATCATCTTCGCGTCTGCTTTTGACAAAATGGGCATAGGAAGAGAAAAGCTAGAGCTAGTAAGTACCCATCTGTTGGGATTTTCAGGAGAAAGGGTGTTGCCCTTGGGATCAATTCAGCTCATACTCACCATAAAGGACTCTCCCTGCCAGGCCACCACAACTGTAAGGTTCCTAGTGGTTAACGCTCCCTCGGCGTACAACATGCTGTTAGGGAGACCTTCCTTAAATGCAATGAGGGCCATCCCTTCGGCATACCACATCTTCATAAAGTTCCCGACAGAGAATAGAATTGGAATGGTCAGAGGAGATCAGCGCGTAGCTAGAGAATGTTACATGGCCTCTATGAAGTAGAAAGAGGTGGAAAGCATCCAATTGGACAAGCTTGACATGAGGGATGAGCTAGAAATTAGACCAACGCCATCGGAAGAGATGGAGCCTGTTCAGCTTGATGGGGAACCAGAACACCTTGTCTACGTCGGGTCCAAGCTAAGCAAGGAGATTAAAGACCTTCTCATCCAATTCCTGAAGAAAAATGCTAAAATATTCGCTTGGAAGCAAGAAGACATGGAGGGCATTGACCCCTCGGTTATCACTCACAAGCTAAGCATAAACCCTGCCTGCAAGCCCGTCAAGCAAAAACGAAGAAACTTCGCCCCGGAACGCCAGAAAGCCATCAATCAGGAGGTCGACAAGCTTCTCTAAGCCAAGGCCATCAGGGAAGTAGATTACCCTATTTGGCTGGCCAATGTGGTATTTGTTAAGAAAACCAATAGCAAGTGACGGTTATGCATAGACTTCACTGATCTCAATCGAGCCTGTCCCAATGATAGTTTTCCTCTACCTAGGATCGACTTGATAGTAGATGCTACCGCTGGGCATGAGCTCCTCAGCTTCATGGACGCTTTCTCAGGGTATAACCAGATCAGAATGGACCCCAATGGCCAAGAGAAGACCTCATTCGTGACAGAACAAGGAATGTATTGCTATCAGATCATGCCTTTTGGTTTAAAGAATGCAGGAGCCACGTACTAACGCCTGGTAAATAGAATGTTCCAAAGACAAATTGGAGCAACAATGGAAATCTATATTGATGATATGCTAATAAAGTTATTAAAGGCCGAGCTCCATATCCAACATCTGGCAGAATCCTTCGGGGTTCTCAAGGAATACAAGATGAAGCTTAACCTTGCCAAATGTGCCTTCGGGGTTTCGGCAGGAAAGTTTCTAGGCTTCATAGTAAATAGCAGGGGGATAGAAGCCAATCCTGCCAAGGTAAAGGCAGTATTAGACATGCAACCACCCTCAAACACGAGAGAGATTCAGCGACTGATAGGGAGAATAGCTGCCCTGAGCCGTTTCGTGTCTCGATCAAGTGACAAATGCCAGCCTTTCTTTAGAGTACTGTAGAAAGCTTTTGAATGGGATGCCCAGTGTGAAGAGGCATTTAGGTCCTTAAAGGTTTATCTTAGTTCCTCCCCAATTTTGGTCAGTCCCATAGAAGAAGAGGTGTCCACCTTATATTTGGCTGTCTCAGATTTCTCTACCAGCGCAACACTCGTTAGAGAAAAAGACAGAGCTCAGCAACCAGTGCATTACTGCAGCAGAGCTCTCAAGGGTGCAGAAGAGAAGTACCCGAATATGGAGAAACTTATCTTAGCCTTAGTTACCACAGCCAGAAGACTCAGACCATACTTTCAAGCCCATACCATAGAAGTCCCGACAGACCAGCCGATGAAACAAGTGTTACATAAGCCTAAATTCTCTGGGAGATTGGTAAAGTGGGCCACTGAGCTCAGCAAATTCGACATCAGGTATAAACCAAGAACTACTGTAAAAGGTCAGATCCTGGCAGATTTCATTGCAGAGTTTACAACAGGAACACTTATGGAGACCACACAGCTAGTACCTGATCTCCCAATATGGAAACTCTCGGTAGATGGTGCAACCAATGGCCAAGGAAGCGGAGCGGACTTAATTTTGATCTCACCAGAAGGTGTGGATGTCGAATACGCCCTTAGGTTTGGGTTTAAAGCCTCAAACAACGAGGCTGAATATGAGGCTGTTATTGCAGGGCTCAATCTAGCTCACTCGATGGAGGCAGAACAGTTAGAGATATGCAGTGATTCACAGCTTGTGGTAAGACAAATAGAGGGGTCTTATGAAGTTAAAGGAGAGAAGATGATCCTTTACCTCAGAAAGGTACACGCATTGATCAAGAAATTTGTACAAATTAAAATCAAGCACGTTCCTATATCTAAAAACTCATGAGCAGACTCTTTGGCAAGGCTTGCAACTGCCTCGCAGGAAAGTTTGGAGAGGTTAATTCCAGTGGAGCATCTAGCAAAACCCTCTGTTGACCTTGAGAATGAAGGAATATTCTCTGTGCAAGCCTCACCAAGCTGGATGGACCCTATTCTAGGATACCTTCAAAATGGAGTCTTGCCAAAGGACCCCAAAGAAGCAGCAAAGCTAAGAACCAGGTCAGCCAGGTTTTCTATCTTGCAAGAAAACCTTTACAAGCGAGGTTTTTCAACACCTCTCCTTAAATGTGTGGAGAGTGAAGACGTCAATTACATACTTAGAGAAATTCATAAGAGAGTGTGCGACAATCACATCGGAGCACGGACATTGACAGGAAAAGCATTAAGGCAGGGATATTATTGGCCCACAATGCTCAAGGATGCCAAAGAGCTAGTCAAGATATGTGCAATCTGCCAAATAAAATCCAATCTCCTCCATTGTCCACCAGAGCTCCTGACCTCGGTGGTTAGTCCTTGACCCTTTCAGCAGTGGGGTTTGGATATACTTGGGCCCCTTCCGATTGGTGTGAGACAACGCAAATTCGTCATCATTGGAGTGGACTACTTCACTAAATGGGCAGAGGTGGAGCCTTTGGCCACGATCACGGAGCAGAAAATTCAGAACTTTACATGGAAGTCAATAATTTATAGATTTGGAATCCCCAGGGCGATAGTTTCTGATAATGGGAAGCAATTCGACAACTCCAAGTTCAAGAGATTCTGCGCTGAGTTAGGAATAAAGAACTACTTTTCAGCTGCAGCTCATCCACAATCCAACGAGCAGGCGGAGGTAACCATCAGGACCATCAAAGTTGCGCTGAAAATCAAGCTTGAAGCTCTGAGAGAAAAGTGGGTGGAACGTATTCCTGAGGTATTATGGGCTTATAGAATGACCGCGAGGTCAGCAACCCAAGAAACGCCATTCGCTTTGGCTTATGGGACAGAAGTAGTGTCCCCAGTTGAAATCGGGATCCCATCTCCAAAGACCGAGCTCACAGATCCGAAGCACAACGATGAGTCACTCCTGATGAACCTTGACCTCTTGGATGAAAAAAGAGACAGAGCTCTGCAACGCATCCAGGATTACCAGAGAAAAACCGCAAGGTACTACAACAAAAGAGTCAAGCACAGAAGCTTTATGGTGGGGGATTTGGTGCTTAGAAAACTTCTACTCGCCAGAAAGGATTCCTCTCATGGAAAGTTAGGTTCAAATTGGGAGGGTCCTTTCATTGTTTCCAGGGTGATAAGACTTGAAAATTACGAGCTGCAGACCGAAGAGGGGAAAGTCCTACCTCACTCCTGGAACGCAGAGCACCTCAAAAAGTGTTTTCAGTAAGTACTCCCTATAATAGAATCGTTTCTAATAAAGTGACAAATTTTTGATTCAGCCAAATATGAGACAAGTATGATTCTCTGAAATAGCTTAAAAGCCAAGAGGAGAGAGCTTCGTAGCTCAGAAAGAGCCCAGTAACTCATGATAAACTTTCGTTTATAAATTAAGAAAGGAGCTCCATAGCTTTGAAAGAGCCCAAAAGCTCATGATAAACTTTCATTTATAAATTAAGAAAGGAGCTCCATAGCTCAGAAAGAGCCCTGCAGCTCATGATAAACCTTCGTTTATAAACTAAGAGGAGAGCTCCAAAGCTCAAAAAGAGCCCAGCAGCTCATGATAAAACATTCGTTTATAAATAAAAAAGAGCTTCATAGCTCACGATGAGCCATTCACTTCGTAAAATATCGAAGAAAACTCTGCAGCTAGCTGCGCGAGCTATAAAGCTTGTAGAAAGAGCTCATCAACTCAAGACGGACCGCACGGTTCGTTAAGAAAAGGAAAATTAAGCAGATCCCGATGAGCCCTAAAGGGGAGGAGAGGAGCCCACTAGGCCTTGGGAATCCAAACTAGCAACCCAAATTATGAGATTCACAGAAGTGTTTCAGGAACAAACAGTATGCCATGAAATGTCCAGAATGCAGCAGCAGAAAAGGAAAAGTTATTCAGATTACATCAAAGAGATAAAATATTTGCCAAAAAATTGCATAGCGAAGGCCTCCAGGCTCCTAGACAGAGCTGCTAGTTCTCATCCAAACGTTTCTTCAACTGAGCCACTTCTTCCTTTAAACGGGTGTTCTCTTCCCTTAATTCTTCATTCTCCTTCTCCGCCTTCGTGAGTGCGTTGAGCAGTTTGGCTTCAGCAGAGGAAAGGAAAAATTGTACTAAGAGAGGAGCCAGGGGACGAAGGAGACTCACACAACTTGCACCTTTTGGAGGATGATCCCACCCCCTCATCCTCATATTCAGAGGGAGAGAGATCTGACGAGCTGCAATAGAAGTGAAAATCAGTAGAAGCTGCTAGTGCACTGAGCAAGAAAAGGTTACCAGACGTCATCAATTCTGAGAAAGACATAGGGGCAGACTGCTCACTTGCTCAATCCTTATTGCCTCTGGCAAATTTGGATCAAGCATAGCTGCACGGTAAAACAAAAGTCAGAACAGGACAATAGAAAAAGGGAATGATCAAGAAAATCATCAACGCCCTTACTTATGCGATCAAATTTCCTCCAAGAGCGTGGGATCCTATTTCCTCGTCGGCGGTCCTCAACAGACCTCCAAGAATCCCCTGAAGCAAAGAAAAAATGGCTGAGCCACCCAGGGGACAAAGAAGGAATGTCAAGTACAAACTGGCGTTCAGAGAAGTATCTCCACCTGAAGCAGCTGAAACAAGGAACATCGTCGTCCTCAAGACAATAAAAATACAGAAACTCAGCAGTTGTGGGGAACTGGTCATTACCCTGGAGGCGTCAGAACAAAAAGAAACTGATTAGCACAGCCCATCCCAGAGGAGACAAACGGGAGAGAAGCAGACCATAATATGCCAGAATACACCCAACAGAGGGATGGATGGGGTGACGTAGGGCCATCTCAAAGGCACCTTCAAAAAAGCAGACCTCGCCTCGAGGAAGATAGTTGGGAGGCTCTTCTGGAGTAGGAACTCAAAGAGGCAATTCCAACTCTTGAAAGAACTGTTTCTTGAACCCTTTCAGGTCAGAGGAGGTGAGCAAGGAAGGAGTCAAGAAACGGGACTGAAATTCCCAGTCAACTCCGAAAGAGGAACGATCTTCGAACAAAGATGAAGTAGGAACAGCCATTAGAAGTCTCAAGCAAAAGTGCCGAAAGGATGAGAAAGATTCAAGAAAGCCTCCAAGATTTATAGACAAGGAAGAGGAAACACAGAGTTTATAACCTTGGCCAATTTTAGAAGGACCAAGAACCACGCCAAAGGTTAACCATCCTTTAGACTTCCAAATCCATGAGGACAAGCATGGTTTAGGAAAGCAGCGGAGTAGGTTATTCCATCAAAAGCACGTGGAGGATCTCCAAAACAATTAAAACCCACGGAGACTAAAGAAACAGTCTAAAACAAAAAGGAAGGCACAAATAACAGTGCTCACTCATCATCATCTTCCTAGACTTCGTAACAGCTGTGCTCACTCATCATCATCTTCCTCGACTTTATCCTCAGGAATGGTGAAAAAATCAAGAACATCCAACCTCGAGACCTAACCTGACCCAGGGTTAGACCATACATGCTCCTAAGAAAGTTCTTCTGATGTCAAGCTGGTTTGGGGTCAAATCCAATGGACACACAGTCCCCTGGGGAACCCCCGATCTTCCCCCGAGGACACCAAAAACTCAACTGCCAGCGCTAAAGAGCTCGGACAGACCTCTTGCCTTCAGACGAAACAAAAAGAAAGGAAAGTCCAGTACAATAAGCTGCGGCTCCTATTCGAGGGGTAAACCCAAATCCCTTGATAAAGGGGCTCAGAGGGCATATGAGGCCGCAAGGATCACCAGTAATGCTAGCAGAGGTGATTTGTGCAATTACGTCCTTGTTAGGTCACACACTACAACTTAGAGCCTTGATAAAGGCCATAGATGCAACAACATGAACCTCTCCTTGAGTACTTGCTAGACCCCTGATCTCCAACGCAGCTCATGCGATTTGGAAAAACAGGTCGGACCTCTTGAGGTCAAGGTCACTTCAGACCTTTCAACATGACCCCTACAGGGAAGTCCTAAGCTAAAAGTTCTCAAAGCTCTTCAAACTTGGCAAGGTTGTTTCCAAGAAATTTACAGATCTCCTCCAAGATGAGGGAAATAGCTAAGCACATACAGAGCTCGAAGAAATAAGCTCAACAAAAAAGGCTGTTAGAGTCACAGGAGAAGATTACGTAGAGTCCATACGTTGGAATCACATGGAGCATGCAAGGAGGAAAACTGGTGTTAAGGGTCAGGCGAAAAATATGCATCAAGGCCATGATAAATATCTTCAAGAACATTCAAGTATGTCCAAACAGCAAAGTATGTTCAGCAATCGCCTGAAAAGCAAACTACTGTTTAAACCCTATAAGTTTTGCTTCAAAGAGAGCTCAACACCCCTCAAAGCAAGGGGCAAGAGGAGTATATCAAGCAGATTAAAGAAGAATATATCAAGCAGACCAAAGAGGAATACATAAAGATACAAGGCAGTCAAGGAAAGTATATCAAGCAGATTTTTAATTTAAAAGAAGTATATTAAACGAGAAATCAAAGTATACCTCAAGAACAGAAATCGCAAAAAGTACATTTCCACAACAAAAAATTACAACTGAAGTTCCTAAGTCTCTAGAGGAGGAGTGGTTAGAAGATCCTGCAAATCAGTAGATGCAGCTTCAGTAGAAGGGGCAGGGTCCGGCAGCTCAGTAGACAAGGTCCCAGATGCTGGAGGAACTGGATTCTCAGGGATGTTGGCCCCAAGAACTTCCACTCCATCTGTTTGCAAATCTCGGGCAAGGGCCTCTTTCACGAGGTCAGTGGAGAAGGAAGCAACTTGGGGAATAGCTGGCTGAATGGGCACCTCCTGGCTTGTGTCTCCAGTGGGAAGAGCTGAGGAGTCTTCCTCGACATCAGAGCCGGATTCTTCCAATTCCTCTTCAGTTGGGACGGGAAAATTGAAGTCCAGGTCCGAGAAGGTCTTGGAAAACTTTGCATTTGAAAGCAAGCCATCCAGAAGCCCATTGGGTGGTGGCATCGTCCTCCAGCTCAGCAGTCCTATCGTCCTTCTCCTTGAGCTCCTCGTCAAGAGCCCTATTCACCTCGCAGATGGCTTCATGATCTCGCTTCAAGGAGTCGAGAAAGCAGCGGGTATCGAAGGCATCTTGATTAGCCTTGGACTAGAGCTCAGACTTATGTTTCAGCTCATCCCCTTGAATCCTTAGCTTGTCTCGAACCTTCTTTTCTCTCTCTTCAACCTCGAACTTAGCTCTTTTGGAGCCATGAAGATCAGAGGCTAGCTTCTCCACCTCACTCTGAAGACCTTGCACCTGAGCTCTGAGATCCTCATTCTCAAAAGAGAGTTCGGCGACTTTGATCTCGTAAGCCTTCAGAGCCTTGACAGAATCCTCAGTAGATCGGATCCTACCTAGCAGACCCTTTACATGAAGAGCTAGCTAAGGAAGGAGAATAAGAACAAAAAAGATTAGCATTAAGGACTAGTAGAAACCAAATAGGAACATTAAAGCACAAAGACTTACGGTAGTAGAGCTGAGGCGATTGCTTCTTCAAGAGGCATAGAGCAAGCTGTCTTAATATCAGAGTCAGAGAGAATGGATGCCATGGCCCCAACAGCAAGCTCAGCATTCTCAAAGAAAGAATCTCCTCGCCTATCCACCTTAACGTTCTTGCCCTTGTCAGCCCCAGACCTCGTCTAGGATGGTTCAATGATTTTGCCAGAAGGGCTGAACAGAACAGTCTCAGATTGAACCTGAGAAATGAACCCCCAGACCCTCTCAACCTCAAACGAAGTGGGAGAAGCTTCGCCTGGCTCGTCAGACTTGCAGGGGGGAAGCTGAGGCTGCTGAGAAGAAGAAATCCCTGCATCTGGCGGGATGCTCAAGGGTGGGACCTGGCTATCAATAGCCGAAGCTGGAGAGGAAGAGGACCCCCCTAATTTCTGGGTCTCAGCTCGGGTGGTAGGGCTGCTGCCAGAACCAACCTTGGCCTTTCTTTTGCTGCTCTTCCCACCCTTCTGCAGCTTGGCAATCTTGGCTTCAAGCTTCTCAAAAGACAGCTTTATGGTGGAAGATCCTGGAAGGTCTGAACCATGACAATTAACCAGATTAGGGATAGAAGAAAGGGAGATATTAAAAATCCAAGGAACGAGAAGATTACCTGGTACGTCGTCAGGCTTGACAACAGAGATTAGAGTAGGGGCTTCTACCGTTACCTCAGAAAGGTTAAGTCCCCTCGCAACTAGGACCTAGAATTGGATGAGCTCGGAATATCTTCTTGGAGCACACTCCAACAGTCTCAGCTTCACCCCTTCGTCCTCTGTGCTGAGCTCAAGTCTGGTACCTGAAGGTAATAGAAGCAAAGCAAATTCAGAAACCTGTAATTCTCAGAACAAAACCCGATTGATTCAGGCAATGACTCACCCAAATTCTCTGGGTAAGACCAAGCCCTAGGGATACCAAGGGCATTCGTCCTATTAGCAGGGTCATACTCCCAGCTTGTGCCCCCAACAAAAAAGAAATATTCTTTCCAGTGCTTGTGGGAGGTAGGAATATTAGAAATAAGCTGTTTGGCATTGGCTCACTTCGAAGCATACAAGAAGCCCTCCGATGAAGTCAGCTTGACATTGAAAAAGTCCAGGAATAAGGGGAGAGAAAGAACCCCGAGTTTTAAGTCCTTAAAGAGGACCAAGAGACCCACTAAGACGCCCAAGAAGTTAGGAGAAAGCTGAGAGGGGCATACATTGAAGTACTGTAGGACAACTTTAAGGAAAGAATGTAGAGGAAAGCGAATGCCATTTTCAAAGGCAGCCTCAAAGAAGCAGACCTTTTTGTGAATTTCAGCAACGCAAGGAGTAAAACTATCAGGGCACGAGGGCTGGACACCAGGAGGAAAACTGTAACGGGCACTGAAAATCCTAAGGAGTGAGGGGTCAACTTTACTAGATCCTATGAGCTCGGCTTGCTTAAGGGCGACTCTTAGATACAATGAACCACCAGAGAGGCCAGCCCCACTGATCTTACCCTTGCCTTTGCTAGGCTTGGGGGGCATAGAGGAGAATGATGAGGGGAGCTCTTCGGCTTTAGATTCAAGATTAAGGGCCTCAACGCCGGGGAAGTTGTTGATCTCCTCACCCACTTTCCCTAATTCGACATCCTCCTCGGTAGACCTACCACCTAGGGGAGAGATAGAGGAACGAGCAGCTCTAGAAGAGGCAGACATGAGGGGACAAAAAAAAGGGAGATTGTAAAGGCAATAAGGAAGAGGAACACTGGTCAGACACTCCCTAATAACTATGGGGCTAGCACAGTAACTACCAACACTAAGGATTCTCACAATAGAACCCCAGTTCACGAAATGGGGAAGAGGAGATAAACAGAGGTCACAGTTCCAGAAGTAAAAGAACCGATAAGCCCAGAAACGCAACAACCACCTCGAATTCGAGGGATCCAGAACGAGAAAAGACGAAAAAGAACAGGAAGGCGTACCTAGCTAGGAGAAAGCAGCGAACAAAAGCCCAGAGCCAAGTCGAAGGAAGAAAGCACAATGAACTCTCGGACCAAACGCGGAAGGGTTAACTTCCAAAGGAGAATCAGAAACTACACCGTCACAAGGGAATTCGAAATCACAAAGAACAGAAAGAAGGCAGTTCTGTTAGCCGTTTGAGCATTTAAAGCTTGAGGGACAGGAGCTGAAATGTGCACGAGAATCGAAGAAGCCATGATTGCCAAGAACCGTCAGAAGACGTGATACACGTGCAAGCCAATATCAGCCACGTGCTTGTCTAGCTCGGACAAAGTTAGTTCAGCCCTTACCAAAGCCAGCTTAGGCCAAGGGCTGGGGGGCAACTGATGATACCAAAAATAATTTCAAGGTTGAGCTCAGATCTCTAGAGCAGGTCGGAGGTCAGACAAAGAAGATGAAGAGCTCGGAGGACCAGAGCTCAGCCTCACGCCAACAACAAATCGACTGGAATGACATAGGGACAACTGGATAGACAACAAGCATCCCCAAAATAAAGGGAATGAGAACGGAAAGTTAGAGTCAAGGCATAAAACTCTCAACCTACCAAGATCTTCTCCTGAAAATTAAGAGAAATTCCACGGATGCAAGGCAAGGATCTCGGTGTAGATCCCTTAAAACTAGGAATCAGTCTATATATGCCGAACAATGCCCCTATTGATGGGGGGACAGGAGAGGCCAAAACATTACTCTGTAATTCAATTCAAATGATCAATAAAGAAAAGGGAGCAAGAGCCTTCATTAAAGAGTGGACTAGCCATGCTCTGTAGCTGGTGAACCACTATATTTCTACTGTGTTAATCCTTGATCCCACCTCTTCCTTAACGGCAATCCACACGAGTCTAGTAGCTCAGTTCTATGTAGGATCACCCCATTCACGTCTTCTGTTCATGCACGTGATTTTACGGCATCGCTTTTCTTGTTGGCCTCTCTCCCATTAATGGAATTTGTTTTCCCTTGACTTTATTAAAGCAGTATTCTCCTTAGGTTGTTAGTCGAACGAGTTCAAACCGAGTTTGAAAAGCTTGATTCTTAATCGAGCTTAAAAAATTGTTCAAGCTCGGCTCGTTTAGGAAACGAGGCGAGCCTGAGGATTTATACATAAACAAGTCGAGCCTGTCGAGTTTGAGCCGAGTTTGAAGGGCTTGTTTTCGAAACGAGCCTAAAAATTTGTTCAAGTTTGAGTTCATTTAGAAAACGAGCTGAGTCTGAACGAGCTGAATCCGAGCCGAACTCAAGCCAAACTTGAGTAGCTTAGTTTGATTAACAACTTTAATTCTCCTTTTAACTCTATCTAAAAATGGAAACAGAGATTTTTTTCGTAGAGTTGCAGAATTAACAATTCTATTAGAAAGTAGAATTACTAACTTTATACGAATTTTTAAGAGATGATGTAAGGAATAATGGACTTAGATAACATTTTTCTTCCTCATTTTGATCTTGCTTCGGGTATTTAATGCTTGTAATAGTAATTTATTGTATATATACATATATTGTACTTGACTGTAGACATACATATATTATACTTGACTGTAGTAGTGATCCACGGTTGCACATAAAAAAATATGAAAAATTTCAGTCACACCATTTTTTGTTTATCATATCTTC
>JAHQCQ010039072.1:0-14812 GCA_023539305.1 Ilex asprella | reverse complement strand
CAAGCTTGATATTCGTTTGTTGTCGATTTCAATACCTAATTGTTCCTTGATTCTTGATTCCAACTTGATATTTGTTGTTATGGATTCAAGGCTTGATTTACCCTTTATTCTTGATTCCAAGCTTGATAATGGTTGTCATGGATTCAAGACTTGATTTGTCTTTTGTTCTTGAGTTCCAAAGCTTGATCATTCATTTGTTATTGATTTCAAAACTCTAGTGATTTGTATTGAACAATAAAATGATACTTTTAATGATCTCATGTACTCTTTCTTAAATATGCTTTATGGGAAATATCACTTACGAAAATTGTAGAATTTGGTAATTCCTTGAAATGGTTGTGAATTGAGCATATTTTTTATTTCCTCATTGTATGGTTGTTGTGACGGACTTGAGTTGCCTTCGAGAGATGTCGTAGAGTGTAAATGTTAGTCGATCCCAGTGGGGGTGAGATGGTTACTTACACTTGTAGTGAGTTGTCATTTGGGAATGCAACCGCTATCGTTCACCTGGAGTTCGAACTAGGGATGGTATACTTTTCCTAGGAAGGGACTCGTCACTGCCATTGTGATGGTAGACGCCCCTTTCTAAAGTGCTTGTGACTGTGATTGTGATTGTGATTGTGATGGGTGGACTAGGTATAATCGTTGGGTAGATTCATGAAAAGCAATCAACATATATGGTACGGGGATGAACCAAAAATACATGAAATTATGAGTTGGGTCGTTCTTGCCGATGCATTGGTATGGGACAATGCATGGGGGAGAAGCCCTTTTTCTAAATAGCTTAAATTGAAATATTGGTTATTGTTGCTAAACTCCTTTTATTCGTTTATTTGATTATTGCTACTGTTTAAACTTGAGATCTCTTTTAAAATGCCCCTGTTTTATTTCAAAGGTTATATATATGTTACTTGTGAAATGAGACCGACCGTTTTCTATGTTCTAAAACATTGTTTGAGTTTGAAAGAAATGTGGCTACAGAGCTTCGTGCTCACCCCCTACAAATTACATTTTTCAGATTTAGTGCTAGAGGAGGATCTCGACATCGACGAGCCAGGACATTGGGAGGCTTCACTCGAGGGGAACCTAGATCCCGAGGTGGATATGTAGAGCTGTAGCTTCTTTTGTACTAGACTAGGACATTCTTTTCGGAACATTGTGTAGTCTAGTTTATTTTGTATTTCTGCTGCAAGATTTACTTTGATATTCTTTTGGGGATGTAAATGCTATTGTTGGGCACATTCTTTTGGATGTTATTGTATATGCCTGAATGATGAAGTAAATTTTTTTTGGATATGAAGTTATGTAGTTGCTCTCATGATTGTAAATGGTCTTTAAATAGTAATACTGCCAAGGTGTATTTTGGGGTGTTACATGCATTCACCCTTCACTAAAGAGTATAAACGGACTATTCACACTTCATTGCTATAGATGAGCAAGAAGAATGAGATGATCATATTACAATAGAATAAAAAATGCAACAAGTCCTTCCCCAAAAAATAGTTAAAACATTGTCACTCTTATTACCAACTAAGGACAAAAGAGAGAGATATTCAACCCTCCAAGTAGAAAAGATAAATAAAAATGTAGAAGTGAGAGAATTCTGACTGGGAAGTGATTAGGGCTGGGCTTCTCTCTTTCTAGCTGTAAAACTCTTTCTAAAGTCTCTCATATTTTCTTTCCTTCCTACCTTTCTCTTCTTCTCTGAACTGGACTTCCCTCCCTAAAACTAAACTAGAGTTGGCTATTTATAGGCACTAGTTGGGGGGTAGAGGCAACAGATACCCAAGCTGGCCAATTAGATGGTTTTGTTGCTTAAATGGACCAATAGCAGAAGGAGAAGGAAGGCAGTTAGGGTTCCATCTGAACGCCACCACCACCGTCAGGACGGTGGGGATTCTTTGATTTTCTTGCTTGGAAACCCTAGTTTGGAATTTTTGACCATGTAATTACATTTGTCTCCCTTCTCTCATTTAGCCTCTGCACTTTCATCCCTTTAAATTCCTTAATTATTCTTGAAACCTTACAAAAGAGATAAATTACACATTAACCATAATACTTTATAAATAAATCACTTTAACCTAATTTAGGCACACATTTAATCCTAACTTTAATTCCTTACTACATTATTTAGGGTTAATCAGTTCACACATAACTTTCAACCCAAAGGTTCGAATTCAAATCCTAAGGTAGTAGCATATGAAGTGTAAACAAAGGAATGGGTTACCCCCTAATCAAATAGAATATGTGCTCAATAATCATGAAGAAGAATGATACCTTCAATCACTTTGTTAGAAGCATTACTATTTAGTATGGTCATAGCATAGATATGAGGTTGGGCTTTAGTAACTGTTGCTCTAGTACTTGGTTTTGTCTAATGTGACTGCTTCAAAAATGACTGTGGAGCTCTTATTTGATTCGAGAGTCTTGATGACTAAGGTAAGAATATTGTTGTGGATGAGATTGATTAAATTTTTTATAAGACCTCTGATTAGTCTACCCATGAGATGACGTGAAGGGACGTTGATTCCTATAGTAACATGTATGCCCACAGCCAAAGCATCATCTCATATAGTTTCTAGAATTTTGTTCCTAATTTTCACCTTTATTTCTATTCGTAGCTTTCTTCGAGCGTCAATATGAGGCTATCCTTTGGTGATTACCAGCACCGCTATAACACCCCGCATTTTCTTTTATATATGTATATAGTTATATGGTAGATAATTGTTGTAAAAATGAGGATACGTATAATAATGTAAGAATGAATCACATAGGTTAAAACATTAGAAATGAATAATTGGGAGACAAATAGATTTGAGAAGTTTAAGTTTCAAAGGCGTTTGAGATTGGAAATATTTAATAGATAAGTTTTTAAATATTTTTAGGTCAAAATAATGTTTCCATTGAATCCGGAAGGTCTAAAAACCTTGGGAGAGGTAATATGAGGTGCATTGGAAGCTTGGAAGTACTCCGGAATAAAAACACAAATTACGTAAATTTCGAGTATAAAATATTTTGGACACCTCTTAGTATAGGGGCCATAACTTTCTATACTTATGTTCAATGGATCTGAAATTGTTACAGTAGATATTAGACATGTAGGGCTACAAAAGTGTATCTCATGAAAAATTTTCAATTCGACCTCTAAATGGGTCAAAACTGCCCTCTAAGTCGGACTAAAAATCTGGCAGTCGAGTGTACCGGTACGCCGCACTCCAGAGGCTTCCTCGTACCGGTACGCGTACCGGTACGCCCGTTAAAGACTTCACTGTTCAGGGTCGCGATCTAGGACATATTTTTGGGCCTATAAATACTTTAGGCCGCCTCCTTAGTCGTCCATACACCATTCTAAACCCTAGATAGCTTGGGAGAGAAAGAGAGGAAGATCAAAACACATAGATCAAGATAGATTTACACCCCATAGAAATCAAAACCGAAATTTCTCATGAACACCATTCTTCTCCTCTCTTCTTCTACACTTTTACTACACCTTTATCCACACCTCTTGGAACCCTAAGAGAAGACAAAGAGGAGATCTTTGGAGCTTGGGTTAGCTTAAAACTCTTGGATTCAAGGTAGGGGATTTTCTCTAAATCTCTCACATTGAGGCTAGGTATATATATATATCTATATATATGCATATATATATATATATGTTTTTACACTCTCCTTCTCATATATATAATATGAAATGCATGATTCTTGTTCTAGTTGTAATAAATGCCATGTTTGGAATAATATGAAAGGTGGGTAACCAGCAAAGCTCTATTTTCACCTTCAAAGAAACCTAGTTTCAAGAAAAGGGGTTTCCTCCTAATTCATTCTTTGTATTTGATTTCAAAACTTTAGTGTTGAATATTGTACAACAAAATGCTATAGATTATGATCTCTTGCATAGTTTCTTGGATTACTCGATTATCTGACATATGTGAGATAAATTGGGAATTTTACTATAATAGTGAAATTGTTGTGAATTGAGAATATTCTTGGTTTTCTCATTGTATGATTGTTGTGATGTACTTAGATTACCTTCGAGAGATGCCGTAAAGTGATAGAGGTTAGTCTATCCCAATGAGAGTGAATGGTTTTCTAGCACTTGTAGTGTATTGTCATTTGGTAATGAGACCACTATCGTTCACTAGAGTTCGAACATGGGATAGTATACTTTTCCTAGGGAGAGACTCGTCGCTGCCATTGGTATGGTAGACGCCTTTTCCTAAAGTGTTTGTGCTTGTGATTGTGATTGGTGGACTAGGTATAATCGTGGGGTAGATTCATGGGAAGCAATCATCATACATGGTACGGGGGTGAACCGAAAATACATGGAATTATGAGTTGGGTCGTTCTTGCCGATGCATTGGTATGGAACAATGCATGGGGGAGAAGCCCTTTTTCTAAATAGCTTAAATTGGAATATTGGTTATTGTTGCTAAACTCCTTTTATTCGTTTATTTGAGTATTTCTACTATTTAAACTTGAGATCTCTTTTAAAATGCCCATGTTTTATTTCAAATGTTATATATGTTACTTATGAAATGAGACCGACAATTTTCTATATTTTTAATACCTTGTTTGAGTTTGGGAGAAATGTGGCTACAGAGCTTCGTGCTCACCCCCTACAAATTACATTTTTCAGATTTTGTGCTAGAGGAGGATCTCGGCATTGACGAGCCAGGGCATTGGGAGGCTCCACTCGAGGGGAATCTAGATCCCGAGGTGGATATGTAGCACTGTAGTTTCTTTTGTACTAGACTAGGACATTCTTTTGGAACATTGTGAAGTCTAGTTTATTTTGTATTCCGCTGCAAGATTTACTTTGATATTCTTTTGGAGATGTAAATGTCATTGTTGGGCTTATTCTTTTAGATATTATTGTATTTTCTTGAATGATGAAGTAAATTCTTTTTGGATATGAAGTTATGTAGTTGCTCTCATGATTGTAAATGGTCTCTAGAATGTAATGTCGTCCAAGGGGGGATTTGGGGTGTTACAACCGCCATTATTGCTAGTCTGACTTCCTCAGCCTTGTTTTCGATTCTTGATAATCTAGGTATCCTCCAGATCTCTTTCTTCCAATATAGCTCATTCCACTAGTTAATTATAATTTCTCAGTTGATAAGCTATGAGGCATCCATGAATAGAAGGATTAAGGCCTTCTTCAAATCGCTCGGCCTTCTTTGCCTTAATGGAGACTAATTCGGTGGCCAAGCGAGAAAGTTATTCAAATTTTGACTAATACTGCACAATCATGTTGCATTGTTGGAATCCCATAAAATCATATAACATCTTATCATAATTTGAAAAATATTTGTCATTGTACACCCATTCAAATGTGGCCCAAGTCATTTGGTCCACGTTCCTCATTCTTTCGACTATGTCCCACTAGTGGTCAACTTCACCCTAAAAAATATTAGAGGTGAGTGTAACTCTAATTTAGTGGCAATGTCCATGCCATCCATCATCGTCTTCATTTGTCGAAGCCACCTTGCTACATTAAGTGGCTCTAGACTTCCCTGATGGTCAAGGGGACGTTGCCTAAGAAATTCTTTGAAGTATCATCATTCTTCTTGCTTCGACAATATTTGCTCGTTCCTAACTTGTTAGTTGTGTTACTGTGGTATGATTATTGTTTCCCGCCTATTATCGAGCCAAAGGTGGTAGTTCTCTCAAACACTAGTAAATGCCACTCTTGGTGTCCAGCGTTGTCGGAGGTGATTGGTTGTTGGTGGATGTCTCTATTAGACATGAGATTAGTTTCCCTCCATCTTATAACATAACAGTCCATAGTTCATGATATTCTGAATAAAATTACTAATTATTATCACATTCAATAGCTAATAACGACCTTTATTTCATGTAGTTGTGAACATATCTATATTTCGCTTCACTGTCCCAGATACCACTACTAGGTACAAGCAAAGAGGATCAAGGATAAGACAGTCGTTCCTAAGTTATGCAGTTACTATATACATCCTTCGCTATTCTAGGAGTTACTGCTATTTATAGACATTATTTTTTATTTTGGCTAATCCATTTTTTATACTTCCCATGTAAAATCTAATCCGAGGCTTTGATACCAATCCATTATGCCCCGATTTTGTTTCCTAATATAATCGAGTGTAATTAATGAATAATTCATCTTTAACATATAATAACCTTATATTACTATTAGATCATTAAAATATATCCTAGGTAAGACTACATTCCAGAGTTAATGTATTCAACATAATCAAAACACGATCGAGTAAAACATTCTGGTAAGGCACAAAGAAAGTAATATTAGTAGCTTCTAGCTGCGATCTCCTAGGCTTACTCCTCTTGGTTTAGTCCGGCTTTTGAAACATGTAAATTAGGGTGGGCTCACTAGCTAAGTAGGATTATCTTTATTAATGACTATCAAGGTTTTAAAACAATACATAAATATAATCAAATAACAAATAAGCTCAATAATAGATCAAATTAAAAATCATAGGAATGCAAAACATATCGACAATCACAATTTGTCAATTTTCTGGTCAACACATGAACCATCTCTAGAAAATACAATGGGGTCTTGCACCCTAAGAAACTCGATGCCCTTCTTGTTTTTCTGGGAACA
The DNA here is from genome assembly GCA_023539305.1 of Ilex asprella. Taxonomy (NCBI): domain Eukaryota; kingdom Viridiplantae; phylum Streptophyta; class Magnoliopsida; order Aquifoliales; family Aquifoliaceae; genus Ilex; species Ilex asprella. The sequence continues at coordinate 8,214 of JAHQCQ010039072.1, read as the reverse complement.
CCAATACCGGGAAATTTGTGGTATCACACAAACTACCAACGACAACTGATATTATTAACTAACGAACTGAAGGACTAATGAAATTCTGTGAATCCTCACAAGAACCATCCGTCTTTCTCCTTTTTTCTCTCCTTTCTTACTCTGTGTTTGGCCTTCAAAACTATGGCTTTCTATAGCCAAATTCTTAACCTCCAATGTCACTTGGGAAGCCATATGCTTGTGTCATCATGGAAATTTGTGCAGTCTTGGTCCAAGTATTTTTATTTAGAAACAAAAAAACACATGCCATTTAAAGAGCAACAATGCCCCCCTTATGGTGACACTTTGTCCCCTTTAGTATATATTATCTATAAGTATTAAATATTACACATTTATTACCTGTCTATTATATCATTCAAAGACTGATATTTTTACTTTAATGAATTATGACCTATATTATAAGCATTTGACTTGTTTTCACGTAAGGAATCCATATTTGAGGTTCATTTATTTATTTAAAATTTTTTAAAATAACATTTTATTATTTAGAATCATAATTAATGGCCTAATTAACATGCTAATGATTAATTTTTGTACCGATCATCAAAATTAAAAAATTTTGTCCCCGAAATTAAATACTAACCTTAAGAGTTAAAGAGATATAAATATCTTGCACGTATATCGACTTCTATTTCCCAGATGGCTTACTCAATTCCACATTGTTGCCATTGTACTTTCATGAGTGGTATGACCTTATTACAACATAGGATGGTCCCTAATAATTTTTTCAACCAAAAATAAGTAAAAAAATTTATCCTCTTGAGCACTAAAGGGTGTTGTTCAATAGAGGTTTGCTAATAGCTCAATCTATGTTTTCAAAATACCAAATAATTTAGAAAATATTTTCTTTTAAATCGCCTAGGAATCATATACGGATTAATCCCTAATTATTTTTTAACTCTAATCCTCCTAAGTTAAATAAAACAAGGGATCATCTTAGGGATTTAGGTCATTACATTTGTCCTAATCTTGAAGGTATAAACAGAGTGTAAATGATGTAGCTTTGATGCTTGATCTCCTCCCTTCAATGACGCTTTCGGAACTTCAACCTTGATAATATCATTACCATGGAATAGGTAGAGATTTATAATCGATTCCATGAAATTATCCAATTAGAAATATATATCTAACAATCTTCCCCTTTGGCAATTTTGTGGTACAATACAGAAGTAAAAATTAAGATTACAACCCACAAACCATTCAACATAAAGAATCATAAATCTAATCTTTACACTCATGCACACATCCTAAATCTCTATCTTAGTACAAGATCTACATCTTATGATATTGCTTGAAAATTATGGTCCTACACATCACTAGTCAAACAAAAACCTTGTGAAGAGCATCATATGTTAGAGAATTAAATAACACAATCACAAGTATGGTAAGCACCAAGTGAAGCATATGACATATTTATGTATACATCATGAAAATGCAGTATGTAACATGTTAAGAACTAAATTCTCATATGCTTGAGAACCTATTGATATATAAATGTCAATCACATGAAGTTCTTCTATTTAACTGGTGTTCACAAGTAAAATAACAAGCGTAAAATAGATGACTTCATGTAAGTTTGTAAATGTAATTTCCCTGAGTATTTGAACAAACTCTCTCTTAGTCTATTCATATGCAACATGTCTAACCTAATAAAGATTAAATCTCCCTAATTCCTTTGACAAGTACCTAAAATATTCTCCCCTTTTTGTCACAAATGTCAACCGAATCACTACATTTGTCAAGTACAGTACTGAATCAAGTTACCCAATATATTATTTCCTTATTTCCTATAAATGTCAACACAATAACAACATATAACAATCATGACATAGAACCATGGTACAACAAGAAGGTATAAACAAAAAACTAACTAGCTAAATCATGGATAAAAAATAAGAAAAGGACAAACAAGACATACAACTCATAGTCATATATGATAAAACATCAATAAACAAGACATAAAGTATCGTTACGATAAACGAAAAATTAAATAATCAAAGAAAATTTTAAAAATGGAAAAGTTAACAAAAACAGATAAAGTATTTTAGTACAAACCATGAATGAAAACACTCAAACTCTCATATGACCTAAAGTAAAAGTCTCTAAACCATCTCTAATGTTTGTAAGTGCAATCCATAAGCCCAAATTAGGGTGACTCGGACTCCTCCTTAGAACTGCATTGGATGAAAAGTAGTGACTAGATAGCCTAAGGGATTCAATCACTGGTTCCCAAAGAATCTCAACTACTTTCAGAGACTCAAAACATGCATGGGTGTAAGGACAACCTATATGCAATTATATGCACGTGTATGGATGAAATTGGATCAATATGTAATGCAATTTTAAAATAAACAATTAACGCTCAGTGTTGATAATCATGAAAATTACATATTTTCTTATTATAATAACTCCATCCATGTAACACCCCAAAACACACCCTGGACGGCATTACATTCTAAAACCATTCATATCATGAGAGCACTAATAAAATCCCTTAAGAAACAAGACTTCATTTGTCATCCATAAATAATTACAACACTATCCAAAAGAATAAGCCCAAGTCATGGCTATTACATCTCAAAAATTAATTAAAGAAACGCAGCGGAATTAACAAAAGAAGCTAGACTACACAATGTTCCAAAAGAATGTCCTAGTCTAGTACAAAAGTAAAGGAGGCTGCTCTATGCGTCCACCTCGGGATCCACACTCCCGTCAAGCGGAGCCTCCCAAGTGGCAAGCTCCTTGACCCTTACGTCCTCCTCTAGCGGGTAATCTGAAAAATGTTAGCAGTAGGGAGTGAGCACGAAGCTCTGTAGAAAAATTCTCCCAAATCCATACAAGGTTTAGAGAAGCATTTAAAACGGTCGGTCTCATTTTTAACATAACATAGATACATAATTTGAAATAAAGCGGTGAAATTAAAAAAAAATCTCAAGTTTATTTAATAACATTACTTAAATGAATAAATGAGCACCTCATACAAATAATAATCATTAATGGTCATAAACAATTTTCAACAATTCTTTTGGTAGGTGGCATACTTTGGGGTAGCTGATTAGCACACAACTTTGTATATTCTGGGATGCTAATCAACTCATTTTGTGTGTTTTTAAGCTTTAAATGATATAAAGTATGATAATTGAAGTCTTGACGCCATGTGGTTGTACTTGCAGTTGAATGGAGACAATCATTGTTTTAAAGACCCTCCCACGCCACTTGGGTTGATGGGAAGTGAAAAGATAGGTTAAAGATAGCTCGGGAGCAAAGAAATCAAGAGTTGCAGATAAGGAAGCAGAATGGTACCAGTACCCAGTACCGGTACCCAAAACCTACTGGAATAGGGGTACCGGTACCACGTTCCTGACGTGCCCAAATTCTACAGATCTGCTCAGCTGTTTTGAGGGCTCCACCAGTGCGACTCCACCACTTTTCTAACACACCCAGTATACTGATCAGCGTGCCCTCTCCTTCCCTTGAACCCTGAAGCTATAACATTTAATGAAGGGTGAGAAAGAAGGGTAAAAACAGCCCCTGACATGGGTCTGGCCCTAGCTGTCCCCTACCCCCTTCGGTTGACTGCCACCTCCAGAGGGTCAGCCATGCTCTCATGCACGATTTTGGAGGGGGGCTGCTTATTACTCCAGAAAGAGGGGTTGGAATGGATTATTACATTTTGTATTGTATGAAATATAGAGAGAGAAGCTCTGGGGAGAAGAAGATGAATAGTAGATTCTAGAGAGAGAAAGTGACGTTTTTCATGTATTCTCCATTGTTTTAGCTTGGAAAGTTTTGTAAGGATCTTGAGAACTTCTTTGAATGCTATGAATGCTAGTTCATTTATGTTGGTTCCTAGTTTAATGCTCATTTCAATGCTTTACCATTAATGTTCTCTAGTTCTTCATTTTTCATTGATTCAAGATGGGTTTTCATCTCTTTCAAACTTAGCTTGGGTAACACCCCACATTTTCTTTTATATATGCATATAAATGTATAGAAACTACTCGTGGTAAAAGGTGTAGATATGTGAAGTGATGTGTGTTTTAATTCGGTAGGTTGGAAAGGTAAAAATTTCGAATGTTGGTGTAAATCATAGTAAAGTTAGTTTAGCTAGTGAATGGGTGACATGTATTGTAAATGAACTTCTAGCAACTATGTTTGGGGTACAAATGTATGTTGTGAATGTTTGAGTTGGTTTTGGAAAGGTTTAAGATGGATTGGAAATGAAAAATGGAGGAAAAAGGCAAAACTGGACAAACACTACCGGTAGAGTCTACCGGTAGAGTATTGTACCGGTACACTTTGGTCCAGAGAGTTAGATCTACCGGTAGAGCCTATCGGTAGAGTATTGTACCGGTAGAGCCGAAAGAATTCTGAAATTTAAATGTCGCGATCTTGGTCCCATTTTAGCCTTATAAATACCCAAGGTCGTCTATTTTGGCTCTATTCCGGCCCCTCCAACATTAGAAACCCTAAGAGAAAAAGAAAGGAAGATAAGAGAGGAAGAAAGGAAAAGAAAAACAAGAGTCTAAAGGGGTTATCCAAGATCTAAACCTAGCTTCCAAGAACACAAGGTAGGGATTTTCTCTCATTCACTTACATTGAGGCAAGGATATATATATATATATATATATATATATGTATGTTTTGACTATCAATGGTATGAATATATGCTATGGAATCATCATCTCCTAGGATTTTTGCACATATTACATGTTTTGAACAAAGTTAGGGTTTAATACCCATAAAATCTCTTTCTAGTTTTAAAAACCTTAATTCTTTGAGGGTGATGTATTTCCTTCTTGAATGCTTCTTTTATTATTATGAATTTCAAAATCATACTGCTTTGTGTTGGTTAGAAAAATGATGTTATTGTGATCTCACGTATTTTCTTAAGTTGGTTGTGAAATTGTTAAATGATATATTTTTGGAATTTCGAATAGATGCTAGTAAGTTGAGATACATGTGGAATGGTATACTTGGATGGGTTGTTTGTGATGTACACGAGTGAGAGGTTCCTTGTAAGGATGCTCACCCCTTCTCAAGAGGTTCCAGGTAAGGATGCTTGGAAAATAATGTAACGATTGGTGAGAGGTTCCATGTAAGGATGCTCATCCATTATCAAGAGGTTCCTTGTAAGGATGCTTGAATAACCCAAACCTTGAGGGTGAGAGGTTCCTTGTAAGGATGCTCACTCCTAAGAGAATAATATTGTATCATGTGTTGGACAATGGTTGATATTTTGGGAAATGGATGTGTATGGGAATTGGTTGTTATGGTATATTTCTATTAATATTGTTATTTAAACTTGAGATCCGTTGATAAATGTCCTTGTTTTACTTCAAACATTATGTATGCTATTTGTGAAATGAGACCGACCGCTTTATATGCTTTTCTAAACCTTGTATGGGTTTGGGAGAATTTTTCTACAGAGCTTCGTGCTCACCCCCTACAGTTGAACCTTTTTCAGATGTCGGGCCAGAAGACGTACTCGGTACTAACGAGCAGTATCTTGGGGAGGTTTCACTAGAGGGATACTTGGATCCCGAGTGGGACATCTAGAGATGCCGTTTACTTTTTATTCTAGACTAGAATACTATTTTAGAAACATTGTACAGTCTAGATTTCTTTTGTAATTTCCGCTGCGCTATAATAGTAAATTTTCATTGGGAATGTAAAGGCCAAATATGGCATATTCTTTTGGAATATTGATGCAAATGTTATGGATTACTGTTAGGAAATCTTTTTATTAATGGTTTATCTTAGTGCTCTCATGGTATGAATGGTTATTTAATGTAATGCCGTCCAGGGTGTATTTTGGGGTGTTACAGAGTTGGTATTAAAGCCTAGGCTTTAGGTCTTACATGTGAGCTGTAGGTTATGGACTACCACTAGGGAGATAGGATTAGGCTGATTAAGATTGTTGATCTAAATGTTACACGAGTCTTATACTTTGGTTTAAATTGACAATTAGGATGTCTTGTACATCAAAGAACTAAATGGTGAATTGATGTGCAGGATGGACGATGTACGAGGACGTGGACGTGGGCGTGGTCATGGAGGCCAAGCAAATCCACCACCACCACCTCCTCCCGATGTCATGAATGGCATCTATCAGTGCTTAAGGGAGCTCACCACTCTGGTGCAACACCAGAATGGGAACCACAACTACCACAATCACAATGGTGGAGCACATCCACTAGCCCAAGTACCGGGCAACGGGAACGAGAATCAACAGATGGTGGTTCTTAGAGAATTTCTACGCCAACACCCACCTACATTTCAAGGGAGCTCTAACCCCTTGGATGCGGATAAATGGATCCGCCAGGTCAAGAAGATATGTGAGGGTATGGGAGTGGCCGATGATCTTCGGGTCGGTTTGGCTATCTATCTACTAGAGGGGGAGGCGGACCATTGGTGGGAATCGGTGAAGAGGAGGAGGACCACAGATGCACTCACTTGGGAGGAGTTTGACCAAATCTTCCAAGATAAGTACTTTCGGGAATCTGTTCGGGATAAGATGAGTGCCGATTTTTTTGCCCTTCGACATGGTAATTCGACAGTGGTGAAGTATGAGAGGAGGTTTGAGGAGTTGTCTCGCTTTGCCACTGAGTTTATATCCACTGAGGCCAGGAAGGCCAAGCACTTTGAGCAGGGACTGAGGCCGACCAATAAAGAGAAGCTTATAGCTTTGCGAATCCGAGACTATAGGGATCTGGTGGACAGAGCCGCACTTGTGGAGAGAGACATGGAGGATACTTAGCGGCGACAGAGCCTTATGAGGGGAGGTCCGATCAGGACGGGTGCTAGCACTAGTGGGGCACAGAGACCGACTCCATACAGTCGCCCATACCAGACAGGTGGACAATGACTTTTAACAGCCCGAGGAGAGGGAGGCACTCAGATCAGAGCCGGTATTCCCCCACGATCCTGCTTTGCATGTGGAGGTGTGGGACATATTCGGATGCATTGCCCAATTGTTCCACCTCAGGGGCCTATCCAGACCGCCAGACAGGTACCAGCAGCCCAACCACCACCACAGAGGCCTACACCGCAGCGACCGATACAAGCTCAAGCCCCCGGCAGTGCCAACCAAAGGCGAGTATTTGCTTTGACTCAGCCGGAGGAGGACGTTGCCAATGCCATTGTGGAAGGTATCGTTCTTATTTATAATTCTTGGGCCCGAATCTTATTTGACCCCGGAGCTACCCATTCGTTCATACGCACTGCATATGCTAGTAATTTGGGATTGGGTTTTGAGAAGCTAGAAAATGCATTGAATATTAACTTGCCTACGGGAGAGCAGTTGGGTACCAGTCGGGTTTGTAAGGGTTGTGTGCTTCGTATTGGGGAGCACGAATTGATTATGGATTTGGTTGCTCTAGATATGAAGGGGTATGACGTTATATTCGGGATGGACTTGTTGTCCGCTTTTCGGGCGGTAATGGATTGTTTCCGCAAGCGGATTACATTTCAGTTACCCGAAGGGGTAGTCTTCCATTTTACCAATGACCGAAGTTCCTCCCATCCATTTTCCACTACGGGTAGTAGATTTCTAAAAGCCAAGGCGGGAATCCAATTGAGTTTCTTAGCGAGTTTGATGGGAGATGAACGGGTGAAACCTCATGCGGACGTGGTGTTAATAGTATCGGATTTTTTGGATATTTTTCCAGAGGAATTATCCGGGTTATCACCACATAGGGAAATCGAGTTCAAGATTGATCTCTATCCGGGAACCGAACCCATATCCATTGCTCCCTACCGAATGGCACCTTTGGAGTTGAAGGAGCTAAGGAAGCAGTTGGATCACTTGTTGCCGATTGGGTTTATCCGTCTAAGCACTTCACCTTGGGGAGCCCTGGTCCTCTTTGTGAAGAAAACGGATGAGACTCTACGGTTGTGCACGGATTATCGGAGGCTGAATCGGATTACCGTGAAGAATAAATAGCCTTTGCCAAGAATCAATGACTTATTTGATCAGTTGAAGGGTTCAAAGTACTATACCAAGATTGACCTTCGCACAAGGTACCATCAATTGTGAATCAGGGAGGAGGATTTTCCTAAGACTGCTTTTCGTACCCGGTATGGTCATTTCGAGTATACGGTGATGCCGTTCGGACTGACTAATGTGCCAGCAGCCTTCATGGATTTGATGCACAGAGTCTTCCGGCCTTACCT
>JAHQCQ010039071.1:0-14844 GCA_023539305.1 Ilex asprella | reverse complement strand
AAGAAGGACGTTGGACCTGGGAGACAAAACAATATTGGTGGGTCCAACGTGGTTGGTAAGTCAGCCATGGCTAGCCCACCCAAAACGACAGAACAAGAATCAGAACAAGAAAATAAAGTGACCTTGCTGTTGGGTTTCCTATGTGTCAAATTCGGTAGGCTAACATTACCCACACTAGTTATTTTAATCATTATCCTTTAGTATCGAATATATTTATACCACAATTCTCTTGGACTGGATTCGTAAAATAACCAAAAGAATCATTAGAAAAAGCGAACCACAATAAGACAAACTCATGAGCCCCTTTACTAAAGTAGAAAAATGAATGAAGAAAATAAGCAACATGTTGTAGATACAGAATATTGTGAATGATTACTATGCACGCGTAGTGTTGACTATGCACAAATAGTGATTTATAGTGTCAAATAGTAATAAATATGATATATTACTTTGCATTAACAGTAAATATATCAATTGGCCCTGAAAACCTGAATTCTCCGGCTACCCCCACTTTGCTTATAAGAGAAAGTCCCTAGGTTGAATAAGGAGTGTAGAAAGAAAGAGAACAGAATCATTATCCAAACTTTTCCCTCATTCATATTTTGTATTATTTATATTATTTTTAATTAATTTAATAATTTCACAACACATTATAAGCACGAATTACTACTATAGTCTCTACTGAATAATTTCCTATACTTGACAGATATAATGTAATATAAATTTATTGGTTCTAATTTAAACACCATACATTTATATAATAAAACACGAGCGTGTTTGAATTTTATCTCTGTCATATTTTTCACCTCAAAATCATCACCAATTACTTACCTCACCTGTCATCCCTTTGTTATATTCAAACGTCAAATCGCATAACTCATTTCTATCACATGTTTAATCATTTATATATTTGTTCTCTAAAAATATCACATCACTCATTTTTATCATATATTTAATCATTTAATATTTGATGAATTTGTAGTTAATATATTTTGAAAAAATTTAATATAGTGAGATCGATTTTTCAGACGCGCGAATTTTAAATTTATCGTGTTTTCAGACACGGATTATGACTAATGTTATCATAAAACATGATATGAGTGTCTATTATTCTATTTTTAATTCGTTATTAAATGTGGAGCAGCACCTAAAACACATAAAATTATTAATCTCTAGTACATAAAGAATTTAAAATAATTCATGTACCCTAAACATGAAAAATTTTAGTACCTAAAGTATAGAGAAACTTTATAATACGAGAACAAACACATAAATTACACCATGAAGTTTTCAAACTATTGTGATGTGAGGCGGTCACAATTTAATTTGTAGTGCCTAGAGCTTACTTGACTTGATATAAAACACAGAGCCTCAAACTCTTAAATTATTAAATAGCGAGAAGATCACAATTTATTTTGTAGTGCCTAGAGCTCAAATGACTAAATCCAAAGCACAGGGCCTTAAACTCTTAAATTATTAGGGAATGTTTGGTTCAAGTACAAATAAATGATGGAATTAGATAATTAGTTCCCATCCTATCCATATAAAATGGTGTTAATAAGAGTACTATTTAATATTATCCTTATATAACAAGTTTGGGTAAATGTTGAGATAATATACAAATCTATAATTATAAGACCAAATTTATGTTTGGATTAAGTAATAATGTATAATATTAAATTAAAAATTACAAATAAATATTGAGGATAAAAATTTATGTAATGTGTAACCTTTATATGAAGGTATGACTCTAAGTTTATAAGAATAATAAAGTGTAAAATGACAATAGTGAATTGGGACGGGATTAATTAAAATTAATACCAGGTCGCTATAATCTCATCCAAACGTAGTATAATATTATTACCGAATTAAATTAATTCAATCCACCCCTTAAATCCTAGTAAGATAAATGTATAATTAATGGGGTTGAAAATATAATTAATATGGATGAAAGTGTAATTAATAGGAAAAGAAGACACAATTGTTACATTCGTTGTCAATCGGTTAGATAAAGAAATGGAAGTGGATCCCGCATAATTTTAATAATTATCAGTTACTTTGCAGTAGACCGCCAGAAGAAATATGTAAATGACTATGCAGTGGGATCTAGTAAAATATTTAATTGAGTTATTATATACGTTACTATGTAGTGGGGTCCAAATGTTTTAATAATTTTAAGCTATTGTGCATATTGATAGTATACAAAATAAGTTAAGCACGACCCAATCAGTCGAATGTGGGATATGAAATAATTAATGAAGTAATTAATAATAGAGAAAAAGATTGGGCGGTTGAGTTTGTGTGATCTAACCACCGAACACGGTAATAGTAGTTAGATAACTCTATTAATAAAAAAATGTAAGATATAAGGAGAGAGAGAGGGGTAGCAGGGGTAACAGTAGAGTCTTAAATGAGGTGGTGACGTGAAGGTCAAGCTACTAGTCTTTCGGAGAGAATAACTTCAATTAGGGATAAACACTATTTTAAAATCATGACTATTTTAATGATTACTCTGTTACGTAATCATTTTTTTTGACTTTTTTTGAACTCTAAAAACTTGGACCAAAGTAATGAATTAGGTCGGGCCTTTCCGATAATTTTGACTTAACCAATGGTCTGGACTCGGGCCCAGTTGAATCTGGACTAGTCACATATCTTAAAATTAAAAAAAAAAAGGGGCAGTTGATGGACGAGATGGGTGAAAGGATTTTGTGAGAAAAATAGAAAGAAAAAAAATAAAGGTTTCAGCTGGTGCACGTGTGGGAGAAGCAAGAAGACTGAATTTGTAGTTTAAATTTTAGCATATTATACAAATATTTATTGGAATTACATAATGACCACCCAAAGTTTATAAAATACTCTCTTGTTTTTGCTATTCTTATAAAATACTCCCTAATGCTAAATAATTGTGTCTAATAGTTAGGATATATTTTTCAAACTTCATACTGACTCCAAAAAGTTATGAGGTATTTTTAAAAATTACAAAGTGAATCCTAATTGCAATACGAAGTTTTTAGAAATTATAAAATTACCCAAAACATTTGTAAATTTCAAAAAACAAAAATGCTAATATAAGTTGGTTAATGTTATAAATAACCCTCAGATTTGCTGACCTCCTAGTCGGTAAGTATGCTCGGTAATCTCGAGGTGGTCGAATAGACCTATGAGCGAAAATCACGCAGTTCATTTAGTTGGATCTCCATCTCTTTGTCCACATCATTTTACCTCTGGAGGAACATGCCACGTCACATCAAGAGAATGGGTCTACCAATGACTCAACATTATCTCAACATTATCCTTAACCAACTCGAAGAACATCCCAACAGACTCGAGAGAAGCGGGGGTTGTTGGTTGGACTATCATATGACTCTGTAAGATAAATACCCTTGGACTCTTCTATAAAAGGAAATGAGAAAAAGTTGCTCTCTATCTTCTTTTCTCCAAGTAATATAGAAATTCTCCCCCTCCTCGAAGTAAGAGATTACATTCGAGTGGATTAGCGGTAATTGGTGAACCACTATAAATCAAGCGTTCTTATTACTCTATTTATTTCACACGTTCATAGCCATTACTACAAGCCCTTAGTCATTCTGCTTAGTCATCAAACACTCATACTTCAAGAATCCTCTTACTTCTAGCCTACACTTCATCAGCAACAAAAGGAACAAAACTATAGCACACACTTTATCCTCTGAAAGATTTTAAATTTTTTGCTAAGAAAATCTCACATTACACTTAAAATTTATTTAAGTGGTGGCAATATATATGCCCCAAATCGAGGGGAAAAGGGACACATTGTTATCATCTAGAAAAATTTAGAATTTAATAGAAGACTTTGATCTTTGTTAAGGGATAAAGTGAAAATTTTAAAACATTTTCAGTAAAAAGTTAATTACCTCCAAATTATAAAAACTATATTATACAAATATATATTACATTGTGTTTGTTAGTCATCTATCAGTTATCTCATTTTAACTTTATTCAAGTAATTAAGATTAAGTGTAGCTGTCCTAAAATTGACTCTACACTGTTTTCGAAGACGTAATGCTCACAGAAATCAAGCTTCCCAATTTTTTATTTACCAAGTAAATCCTATTTAGACAAAAACTTTCATGTCCTCTCGTTCATGTGGCTTAAATGCATATATCATAATTGTGTAATATTTGAATCTAAAATTTTTAAAGATGACACACCAGCTGAACCTATCATAGTATCACCTTGAAGAACATAAAGACCATTAAATTTTTTACCTTTCATGACAACTAGAGAACCCCTACAAACTTTCATAACTCTACCTTCAACAAAAAAATCTACAACCAATGTAATCAAAAGAACCCAAATAAATCAAATTCTTCTTTAATTCTGCAATATGTCATACATCTGTCATTAGGGCATGTATGACAAGAACAACCCAAATCGAGAATTCACTCATTATTAAAACGCCCATTAGAGACAGCAATTGTAAGGACATTATCTAAACTATCAGATGTTTCTTCTATAGCATCAGTAACACTAGAGAAATCAGAAGGATTTATTATTTTCTGTCCCCTTTTACTTTTCAACTTATAACAATCACACTTGCATGTAATGATCAATTTTGTGACAATAGAAACATTCAAAACTATTCTGTGTCTTTCGAAACTATGATTGATTTTTAGATTTTCTTTTTTCCTTATCTGATTTTTTGTTAACAAATCTACCTCTATTATTATTAGAGGAACTATCATAACGATCCTTTACAAACAGACCTTTTGCCTAAGCATCACTACCCTTACTTTTCAATTTGGTATGCAACTTCTTAGAATTCGAAGAAGTATTCACATCAACTAAGAAGATAGAGTCTCTCGCATAGAACATTGAATTAACAAAATTATCAAACGAATTAGGCAGCGAGCATAACACAATAAATGCTTGATCTTTATCCATAATTTTAATCTTAGTATTTTTGTAATACCCCACCCTCCACATGACATAATATTGTCCACTTTGGGTCCACTGGCCCTTACGATTTTGTTTCTCTCAATACCTTTGGAAAAATACCTTATGTCATGTAAGGTGAGGAACTTACTTATAAACCCAACAACTTTTCCCTCCCTAACTGATGTGGGATACCAGCATCTCATAATCCACCCTCTTAGGGCTGCACGTCCCCGTGCAGTAGCTCGCCAGCTACCTGCCCGCCTACTACATGCGAGCACGGCAGAGTCCCACACTCGATCCAGATGAGAATCGGCTCTGATACAAACTTGTAACACCCCACCTTCCACATGACATAATATTGTCCGCTCTTCGCCCATTAACCCTCATGATTTTGTTCCTCCCAGTACCCCTGAGAAAAGACCTTATGTCATGTAAGGTGAGGATGTAAAAACCCGGGTAAATGTAAACTGTTAAGGATAAAGGGCAAAATGGTAAATTATCAAAATAATTCGAGTTGTAAACCAGAATTTTTCTAGAACTCGGATGACGAAACAGACCTCACCGTTGGGATCGTCTCCCGAAATCTAGTGACCACGTAAATTTTCATCCAATTCCGAGATAGTCGGATTTTTTGTGTTTTACGAGGCGATTGGGCCCCGAGATACCCGAATACGAATACGATTTTTTTGGAAAAATTATGAGATTTCTAAAATAAATTAGGTTAAGATAAATTAAAAATATTTTGAACTTGAACCGGAGCGAAATTTACTCATTTCAGGATGAAAACGGACCTGGAATTAAAATAGACGTGTGGCGCATTATGGGCCCAGTGTTCTAAAATTATAAATAGGGGGAAAATCAGATTTTTTTCCCCATTTGGTTTAGTCATTCCAGCCGATAGAGAAGAGAGGGAAAAGAGAGGGAAGCTCTAACTTCTCTCTACGATCTACGGAGCTAGAGAGCTCGGATGCGTGCGAGCCACGAGGGAAAGTCGATCTCCTCGACGAGGGCTACGTGTACACACCAAAAAAGAGGGCTTTTACCGAAGGTGAAAAACCAAAATTTCTTGGGAGAGCTTGGATTGGAGTTGAGTTTGACCCTTGGAGCTTCTACGGACTTTCCTCACGCTACAAGAGGTAGGGAATTCTCCTATTTGGGTGGTATTCACAACCTAGAATGTTAAATGAAATGGGGAGGTTGATAGATGTCTATATCACTTACCCATTGAAAGGAAAGGAAAGGAAATGAAATGAAATGGGTAGGAAAAAAAATGAGAATGGAAATAGATTACGGTAAATTCCTAACTTGGAATTAAGAAAATGTGGTAATTTATTTTGAGAAAATTTCATGAGAATTTATGTTATATGGGCATGTTATGTGTTTACATAATGTCATGATTATGAAGTGTGTTATTTGCTTAATAAGAGATAACATAATTGGATATGAATATGGATAATGTCGATAAATACATGCTTGTTTATTGGCATTGAGAATTATAAAAATTATATGCTTTGGATATAATTATTATGGATTGTGTGAATTGGGTTTGAAATGGTTCATGTTGCATACATTGTATCTTGAACATTGTAGTAGAGTTGCAATGGATACATTGTGTTATTTGCTTAATAAGAGATACACGGGATTCATATGCATGGGGACATCGCACCAAATGGGTGGTTGTGTATGAAAGTAGTCAACACCACATGGGTGGATGACGAGTGGACTCAAGGAGGCTAAGTCGATAACTTGGCCGAGCCGCACGATTTTTGCATGGTGTAGTGGATTAGGGTTAGCAAGAAGGGCTAGAAGATCCCTCGGGTGTAAGGCCCGATGATTGGATACACACTGCCGTTGGTATTAGTCCATAAAGTGTGTCGGTATACGCGGGACCGTTGGTGGAAGCTCGTAAATCCCGTGTCGATTGGGTACCGTTGGTGTAAGCCCATAAGCACTCACCCCTTACAAGACTCCGGATGAAAAAATGTTATTTGATGTGTAACATAGATGACGAGATTATACACATGAGAAATTGCATGTGTAGGAGAGCCGGGAAAGGCTCGTGTTCATGGATGACAAGCATTTGCACGATTGCAAATTGCATGTGTCGAAGGGCCGGGAAGGGCCTGAGTTGGTTATAGGGAGTGAGTCGCATCTCATTCCATAACATTGCATGACAAATTTTCAACATTGATGTCATATATATGATTGAAATATGTGAATGGTGGATTGGTTACATATGAGCATTTCATGTGCATTTAGGTTGGGGAGTAGCCTATTTTAAGAAGTTCTCTATTAAGCCTAGCTCACCCTTTATGGAGAAAATATTTCAGGTGCGGGGTTCATGCCGGCAGATGACTCTCACTTTGAGTCCCAAGGGTGAAGAAGCCGGAATGTGGCTCTTTTTGACAAAAGTTGTAAAAGTGAAATGAATATTTACTTTTGGTATGTAATTAAATGAGAATCCATTCAAACGATGTAATAGAATTGTAAAACCTATGTGAAATGCCCAAATACATGTTGTGTAAGTGTTGGATTGATTTTGGTAAGGTTTGGAATGAATTGGAAACAAAAAATGCAAGAAATGGTAAAAATCTGGGTAGAGAGTACCGGTACGACTGCGTACCGGTACGGCGTACCGATACACTTTGGTCCAAAGAATTTGACGTACCTGTACGACGTACCGGTACGGCGTACCGGTACACTTTGGTTCAGAGAGTTCGACGCACCGGTACGGTTGCGTACCGGTACAGCCGAAAGATTTTGAAATTTTAATATTGATTCTTATACTTTTGAACTTGGTTTTCCCTTGATTTCAAAGGTTGTAAATGAACTATTTTGAGGCAGACCACACCTCGGATGAATTAAATGACTAAAAGAATACGGGGTTTAACCGTGGGTTAAAGTCCCGATTAAGGGGATTTGTTTGGACTTGAGGTCCAGGATTGAGACAAGAAATGTTATTTCCGCGGATTGACAGTTGGTCAGCGGTTGATAAGGGACCCCAGATTTTGGGGTGTTACAGATTGGTATCAGAGCTTAGGTACACGAATTACTTAGGGCTTGATGGATATTGGGTCTAAACCATTGCATTCCATGTGCATTTCATATTATGTGTTTTACTTGCTACATGTTATGTGGTATTTGTTATGTGATTTATATTCATGGTAAAATGTGTAAGGATGTGAACACACTAGGGTTAGAAAACGTAACCTTGGGTGTGGAAAAAAGGGTGAACGGATGGTTTATGGTACAAAGGTCTACTAGTGGGTGACATGTGCCCTACTAGTGAGACAATGAGAAAATTCTTAAAGTTTGCACTTGATCCCCAGTTCGGGATACTAAGTTAGCGTGTCGTTGCCATTTGACATGTGTGTAGATGGCAAGTAGAGGAAGAGGACGCCGAGGCGATGGGAGGAACAATAATCAACCACCATCGGCCTTTGATCAACAAGCGTTTAATGAGACTATGGGCATGATGGCGGCCACTGCTGTACAAGCTAGCGCCAATGCCAATCAGGGAGGCACGAGTAACCTCCAACACTTCAAGGCACACAAGCCACCAGTTTTCACGGGAGGGGCTGATCCGATGGTGGCCGACCATTGATTCCGGCAAGTAAACAAGATCTTAAGGGCTATAGAGATCACCTCAGATGCCTCTAAGATAATACTAGCGACATTCCAGCTAGAAGGAGAAGCCCAAGTATGGTGGGATTGGGTGACGGAATCCAAGAACTTGGAGACCATGACATGGGGAGAGTTCCAGGAGCTCTTCATGAGCAAGTATTTCCCGGTGACCGTTCGACATGCGAAGGCCCGAGAATTCTTAGAATTGAAGCAGGACATGATGCGGTGTGGGTGATAGTGGACTGACTTACCAAGTCGGCACACTTTTTGACAGTGCGGATGACCTTCACATTGGATGAATTCTGTAAGCTATATATTCGGGAGATAGTCCGGTTGCATGGGGTGCCTATATCTAGTATCGGATCGGGATTTCTGGTTTACGACTCGCTTTTGGGAGAATTTTCAGCGAGCCATGAAGACACAATTGATGATGAGTACTACTTTTCATCCCCAGACGGACGGTCAGTCAGAGAGGACCATCCAGACATTAGAGGACATGCTACGGGCATGCGCCCTAGATCTCAGGGGTAGCTGGGAAGACCATTTACCTTTGGTATAGTTCGCCTATAACAATAGTTATCAGGTGACCATACAGATGGCACCCTATGAGGCACTATATGGGAGGCCTTGTCATTCTCCGGTTTGTTGGACGGAGGTTGGAGAGAGACCTTCTACGGGTCCAGACTTGATTGGGGACACTTCGACGAAGTTGGACCTGATAAGGAAGCGTCTCCTTACGGCTCAAAGTCGGCAGAAGAGCTATGCCGACAAACGGCGACAACCTCTGGAATTTGAGGTGGGAGATTGCATCTTCTTGAAGGTGACACCTAAGAGAGGGGTGGTTAGATTTGGAAAGCAGGGGAAGTTGTCGCCGAGGTTTATCGGGCCCTTCAAAGTACTCGAGAGGGTGGGTACAGTGGCTTACAGGTTGACATTATCGCCTAATTTGTCGGGTGTTCACGCGGTATTCCATGTCTCAATGCTTCGAAAGTATACACCTGATCCGACATATGTGGTGGATTGAAGTGAATAGATGGTCGACGCGGATGGGACCTTCGAGGAAGGACCGATGCGTGTCATGGATAGCCGAGATCAAGTTTTGCGAGGCAAGACTGCGAGGCTAGTGAAAGTGCTATGGCAGCACCAGGGAGTGGAAGAGGCAACATGGGAGCGTGAGGACACCATTCGTGCCAATTATTCATTCTTGTTCGAGGATGGAGGTGCATGTCTACAATTTTAAGTAGATTATTACACATTGCATATGCATATGTTTGATGTGTGCATGAATTTCGGGGACGAAATTCTTTTAAAGGGAGAAGAATGTAAAAACCCGGGTAAATGTAAACTGTTAAGGATAAAGGGCAAAACGGTAAATTATCAAAATAATTAGAGTTATAAACTTGAATATTTTTAGAACTTGGTCATGGTCAACATCAATAGGTTATCGTTGGGGGTGCTGGATCCCCTCTAGGCCTTTGTTTGAGAATGAGATGACCTCATAATCCGCTTGCTTATGAGAATTCAATGTGCGTGCGTCATCTGGCTATTAGTATCTAACTTTTCTAACGTGCGGCTTCCTAGCTGAGTTGGAGTCACCTACTCCCACAAGCCCTATGGAGATAATATGGATTTCTCCTAAGGGTCATTGACGTTCTCTCTCACCTTAGTTGCGATCGGGTAATGGGGCGTGGCCTCTACCTGTCACACACTATCACAATTGGTTACCCTGTATAATTTTCTCAATTTTCTTTTTGAGTTCAAAGCAGTCGGCAGTGTCGTGGCCATTGTCATAGTGGAATCGACAATATTTGTTTGGGTTTCTATTTGTTTGGGGCATATTTCATTTGTCCTGGCCAGTGCACCATAGGGTTTTCTTGAATTTGGAGTAGCATATGCTCAAATGAGGCATTGAGCCCCGTGAAGGCCTATCACTCCCTTAGAGGCACAATGTTGATGTAGTCTTTAGCTGACACCCTCTTTGTCATGCCCTTTTTATTCTTGGTCTCGCTCTTGTCTTCACAGGGATCTTTTCTCTTCTTCTCACCACATGAGGATTCACCTCGCCTGGTTTTGGTGATGTCCTCAACGTTCATGTATTTTTGGGATTTTGAAAGTAATTCTGGTATGCTCTTTGGCGGGAGCTTAAAAATAGAAAACAAAAAATTAGGTGAACAAATACCACTTATGAAGACAATCATAGTGACTTTGTCATTTGAATCTTCAATTTAGGGGACCTCCTCATTAAAACAAGTAAGGTAACTCCTTAGACTTTCATTTCGGCCTTGCTTAAATATTGAGGAAGTGGGTAGTGTCTCCCTATGAAGTGGGAGACGAAGGATTTTCTTAGTACAACAAAAGAATTTATGGACGCTAGTTTGAGTTTCGCGAACTAATGGCTTATAGACTCCTTGAGGGTTGTAGGAAAAGCCTTGCACATAATCTCTTCTATTACGTAGTTGCATAAGAGATTTATAGAAGTCAAGGTGGTCTAGTGGATCTTTTGAGCCATCAAAAACTTCTATAGTACGCCTTACAAGTTGGGATGAGTAGTTGGCCAGATCACTATGAATGACATATCAATATGCCTCACAAGATGCTTGAAAATTTTTGGCTCTCTCGCCTTCATGATGTTGAAGATATCGCCCAGTTAATTTTGTACTTCCTTGACCTTTTTGTCCCAGTAGTTGGGGATGCCTTCTGGGTTGTTATAGTGACTTTCATGATCTATATACTAAGTTTTCCCCTTGTATTCTTGTAACGGAGGGTCGTCAGCATGGGAGCATTGAGTGGGCGCACGAGGGGGGTGAACCGGGGCGCGCTGAGCTGGGGTGCCCTGGTGAGGTGGGGCACTTTGGCACATGGCGCCTTTGCGCGCAGGTCGAGGTGCCTGGGGTGTTGCCCCTCTTGGCTGTTGGGGTACGACTCCAAGGAACCCAACGAGCATCAATTAGAGGATTTGTTGGTTTTAGTTTAGCAAAAATTGTTTAGTCTCTAGTAGCTGCATTCTAACAACAAGTTTTGTCGACAGGGGCAGAACCTCCTCTTGACGTGGTTGATTATAGTCATCCTTGTAATAGGCAAAGTGATTTAGTTATATTCCTGACTTGAAATAATTTGATGCATTGTTGTTTGTCTACATCCGCTTTGTACTTTAGAATTATCTTCTCAAACACTCCCTTTTGTAGATGTTACTCCTTTGAAAACTGATAAAATAATCTCTCATTCAACATCCTTTGGTGACCTTAGCATAGACTTAAGAATTTCTTGAAGAACATCTGCCAGCTCAAAAATATCAAGGTCCCATAGAAATTAAAAATCAATAAAACCAAAAAGATGTTAACCAATGGTTTCTTCATATGATAAATTCTCATTCTGCTCAACTGTAAACCCCCACATGTTTATATTCATATACTGATATAATTGTTTATTAATTGATTTTCAAATGAAAGTATAGGTGTTGAGGTATACGTAAATCCTATAGATTTGAAAAGTAGAAAGAAATGGGAGTGAGGCCAAAAAATTGGTGTGAGTTAATATTTTGTAGATGTTAAAGTTGAAAATAGTAAATATTTAGCTAAAATTTAGTTTTAACTTGTAAATAATTGAAATCATTTTCAATAGAACTTGTAGGTACCTAGATTTATATGGAAAACCTTGTTAGACATGTTTGTGTTAGTTTTGGAAGAGTTTGAAATGGTTTGAAAATGAAAAACATAAAATATAGGCAAATTTGGGCAGTGACTACTGGTAGAAAATGACCCAGTGTACCCGAACTACCGGTAGTCAACAGGTAGTCGAGTGCAAAATGTACTCAAATTACCGGTAGTCAACAGACAATTGAGTGCAAAATGTACCCGAACTATCCGTAGTCAGTAAGTAGTCGAATTATCCAAAGTATATCCGAACTACCGGTAGTCGACTATCCAGTGTACCCGAGCTACCGGTAGTCAATAGGTAGTCGAGTGTCCAATGTACCTTTATTGATGATTTTGTTAGTGCTATCATGATGTAAAGGGTTTTAGAATGTAATGTCGTTCAGGGTGGTATTTGGGGGGGTTACAAATCTTGGTATCGAGCTCATAGAGTTAGCCTTGTATTCCATCCCGTGGTCTCTTTCCCTTTTCTTTCCTAAATCATAAAGATACCACTCTAGTAAAGGTTAGTGAGTATAGAGCGGCCCCTACTAGTTTTTAAAGCATAAAACCAATAAAAAAAAATGGTATTTTAGAGCATTTAAGGGTGTTTTTCAATATGGGTATGCTAATGACTCAAACTATAGTTTCAAAACACAAAATGGTTTAGAAAATCTTTTCATTTAAAAACACTTAAGATCCATACATGGATTAATTCCTAATTTTTTTTTAACTCTAATCCTCCTAAGGTAATTAAGCCAAGGAATCATCTTGGGTATCTAAGTCATTACCTTTGTCTTAAGTTTGAAGGTGCAACATGAGTGTAAATGATGTAGCTTTGACGTTTGATCCCCTCCATTCAATGACACTTTTAGATATTCAATCTTGATATCATTATGACCATGGGATAGGTTGAGATTTACAATGGATTCCACGAAATTAGCTAATTACAAATGTATATCTAACAAAAAGGAGATTCTCAGGGTGGAATGAGGTGTAAAAAGACAACAAGATAGAGAGTAATACCATTCTCCAAAATTTTCTCTCATTCGCTTTTGAGTTATTTATTTTATGTTCTATTAATTTAGCACTTTCACAACACAACAAAAATAATAAGAGGCAACTGCATACATATTCATAAAGAGAGAGAGAGAGAGAGAGAGAGAGAGAGAGCATAGTGCCCCAAAAAATAGGAAGTTGTTGAAATTAGTCGAGGTAGTGAGGATAAGATACTCTTCTATATATTTTCTCTCTAATTTCTTTCTCGGTGAACCATTGTATACAATGGTCTCACATGAATGCATAACATGGTTCAAAGAGCACTTGTGTATGTGATGCAAGTGAATGTGTACGAAAAAATAGTCGTAACATTTCATTTTTTGTTCATTGTCGACCCTATCTATGTTTCTACGATGACCCAAGAACATGCTTATTCTTCAGTTGTAGAGAGACTTTTGAATTGTGAGGTACCATTATATGAGTGTTATTATTCCATGAAATAACTCAAATTTCAAATCATTCACTAGTTTTAGCATGATAGGTGATCTGCAAAGAAGAAAATTTAAGAGAAAATGTATTGGAAGATAACTCATTCCATACAGTGGTATTGTGCCAAATTATTAGTTGTGTTGGCTCAATTATATAACTAATTAGACTTTTTTTTTTGGGTTCAATGGTCAGGGATATCCGGTCCAGCTTCTGTGCATCTTGACTAATCCCCTCTCCAGTCCAGTCAAAGGTTGGTCATCCACGCCAGAGTTAGAATATTTGTGAGGGATAAATCCCTCATGGCCTGGCCCAAACGGGTTGTCAAGATTCAAACTTAAGGCGTCTGGGTTTACAGCTTGTCCCTTTTACCATTTGAGCTACCCTTGGGGTTAGCTGATTTGATTTTGCCCACTCAGATTATTGTAGTAGTTGTGTTTTATCCTTTATATTATCTACACTTATTTACCATTAAGTAAATTGGTTTCACAAGGTTCATTTTTTTTTTGCTAAAATGTGTTCAAGTTTACACCGATTACTCTCTCGGGCTCAGTAGTTAACCACTGTGATTTGAGTTGAGTTAAAGTATGTTCCTAAAGGGATAAAAATGGCTAACCCTTAAATGATGTGGAAAGGAATTAAGTCTAAAATTTATGGATTATTAAAAGTCAGGCTCAACCAAAGAATTGGTTTCAGAAGGTTCAAAAAAATCAAAAGGCTATTCAATTATTTAGGGCAAACGGCAAAGTCCTTGACAAATCGAATTCTCGACAATGCTAAGTTGTTTCAGATTATTCTGTCATTTATTTTTTATGGTTTGACATTATCTCAAAACATGTCTGTGTTTTATTCAAAATTTAATAATCATTTGAACTCAGCAGAAAATCGATAAATGTAGTTGAAGAGGGTAATATGGAAAAATTGGTAACAAAGAAGGTAGGGTGCTTAAACTAGTGAAACAACTTTAAGGCACAAAACTGTAGAACAAATGACACTTTGTCTTCGGAGAGATTTAAATTTTTTGCAAAGAAAATTTCACATTACACCGTAAATTGATTTAAGTGGTGGCACTATGTATGCCCCAAATCGAGGGGAAAAGAGACACATTGTTATCATCTAGAAAATTTTAGTGTGTAGTAGTGGAATTTATCTTTGTCGAGGTATAAAGTGAAAATTTCATAAC
>JAHQCQ010034302.1:18905-53859 GCA_023539305.1 Ilex asprella | reverse complement strand
ATATATTACTTATAAAGCAAGTTAATTGAAAAAAAAATAATTTTCAAATTTACCCTTAAGACTACAAAACCAATCTTATCCTCGATTCAACAGTTGTAATTTATTTAAAAGTTTGGATGGTGCGGTTTTGCTACTAGTGTATCAGTTAATCTATGAAATTTGAATCAATTCATTTTTTAATGCTTCATTCATTGGCATCTATACCACTAATAAATCTGTGATTACTACACCGATTACAAATTAGAAGTTGGATCATTCCTGCCCTTTCCCATTCTTGCTAATTTCAACAATATTAAAAACCCCTTCAATTTAAGGCCCCTTCTACAATCTTAGAAACTCCCTTTTTTGAGTTAATTGTGATTTGGTAGTATCTGAGAAGTCGTCTATTCTTGTGAGATAATTCTCTGGCCTTGTGACCCATATTTAGGGCTGGAAGATCTAATTTTGTTAGCGTATTTATTTTTTTGGGAAGCATTGCAGTGAGAAGTTGCAAATAGAGGCTAAAGTCCAGAAACGAATAAGAGAACGTGAAGCTGACTGCTCTTCTTGACAAGAAAAGGCCTAACTCTTGGCGATGAATGAACAATGCAAGGTAATGGCCTCGAGTGCTTCCAATATCTATTTTGTGTGGAATGTCAGGGCTATTTTAAATAATTAGATGGATATGATGTGTTCTTTTTGGTGAGTAAATGTGTTACATCCTTTGTCATCTTTTGAGTTTTCACTCCATGTTTTAAAATATTAATTTTCGGTCAAGAGCCTGAAGCTGATAAAAGTCGTAATCGTGCTTTCATTAAAAGGATGGCAGGACAAAGAGATTAGGAAAGATGTGAAAACAATATTCGTAATCATGTTTCCATTAAGAGGATGATAGGACAAAGAGATTAGAATTATTTTTTGATCTGTAATAAAACTCGTCCATCGCAAATGTTCCAAGAGAGGCGGGCGGATTGGTTCACGAGAAGTTTTGAAAAGCTATTATCGCATAGAGCCGGCCGGAAAGACGTTATGAATTGATGGGAAAGGGACAAGAGAAGTCAAAAAAGGGGAAGAAGAACTTAACCAAATGATTACATAGATTTGTGTACGTATTGGGTGGATTTGCGTAGATCTTTTTGTGTATTGGGCGATGCGTGTGTGTACCGTGTGAGTGCAAGAGAAGTGGAGAGAGATGAGATAATGGAGAGACATAAAGAAAAGACAAAACATGTTTTTTTAATAAAAATTGGGGAACATCTTTTTTTGGTACACACTGTATATTGCACTTTTTGAGTTGATTTTTTGTTTAATTCTTCATCCTTTATTTTATCTCATCAGATGCGCTAGTGCTCACAAGCAACTTCTCTAGTAAACTGGTACACTCAATGCATATCGATTGGGAATGCACTTGTGATATTACTTACTGTGATGATCAAGATAAAATACAAAATTCTTATACATAATTTCATGAGTCAAATATTTTTTCTAATATTCAACAATTGTTTAAGAATTTGCAAATGAATATTTTTTTTGTGATTATGTTGTATTTTATATGTGAAAGATCATCACTAAAGATTCGACTTGTATTTATGGTTCAACAGAATAAATGTTATGAAAAGAAAATGAGACAAAAAAGAGTGATAGAATTAACATATGCAACGAATTCATGTGGTTTGATTTCGTGAACGAGAAGTGTTTGAATGTTCTTTTTGACTTTGAATTGTATTACAGTTTTTTTGATGACGAGGAGCAACAATGGACGATTGTCACTATATATAAATTTAAGAGAAAAGAACAAAAAGGTTGATTGAAATGTTTGATTTTTGTCAATTTGAAATTATTTATCATTACACTTTTAGCTTATGAGTTACTCATGTCAAATATCATAAATATTATTCCAGATGCTATGCAAACTTAGATGCACTTAACTCATTTTTATGTCATAAACATCTGGAATAATATTTGTGATATT
This sequence comes from Ilex asprella, assembly GCA_023539305.1. Taxonomy (NCBI): domain Eukaryota; kingdom Viridiplantae; phylum Streptophyta; class Magnoliopsida; order Aquifoliales; family Aquifoliaceae; genus Ilex; species Ilex asprella. Next base: position 51,908 of record JAHQCQ010034302.1, on the reverse strand, counting down.
TAACACTAGTAACTCATAAGTTTAAAGTGTAATATTAAATAATTTTAAATTGACAAACCTTTCAATCAGTCTGACTTTCACTCTTAAACTTATTTATAGTGGCAATCATTCATTGTTGTTTTTTGTCATTAAAGACATTGTAATACAACTCAAAGCCAAAAAGAATATTCTAAAATTTCTTGTTCACGAAGTCAAATCACACGAATTCGTTGTATATGTTGATTGTTTCACTCTTTTTGGTCTCATGTTTCTCCCATAACATTTGCTTCGTCGGGCCATAAATACAATTTAAATCTCTCTGTGATGATCTTTTGCATATAAATAAAATACACTACGAATACAACAGAAATTAAATTAAATAAAATTCAATATAATCACAAAAAAATTATTCATTAGAAAGAATATTTGATTCATGAAATTATGTATAAAAATTTTGTACCTTATCTTGATCATCGTATAAGTGATATCACAATTGCATTTACACCTTGTGATGTGTCGGTACCTCTGATGAAATAAAATATGAAGAATTGAACAAAAAATTAATTCAAAAATTACAAAATGTAATGTACAAGAGAAATAATAGGACAATGAACCCCCATTTTTCATTAATAAAATATGTTTTTCTTTCCTTTATTTCTCTTTCCATTATCTCTTTTCTTACACTCACACGGTATACACATTCATTGCCCAACTCACACGTTGTGAAACTTCAATTCTGACTAACACACAAGAAGATCTACACAAATTACATACACAGATCTATGTAGTGTTCTTTTTTTCCTTTTTTGACTTCTCTTTTTCTTTTTGTATCAGTTTCTAGCGTCTTTCCAGCAATAATAACTTTTCAAATACCTATGCACCCGCCTCTCTTAAAACACTTGTAATGGATGAGTTTTATTACAATCTCTTTGTCCTGTCATCTTTTTAATGGAAATATGGTTACAATCTTTATCAACTTTAGGCTTACTGTCTTAAAACATGGAGTCAGAACTCAGAAGGTGTCCATCCTAATGGTTGGATATATGTCATAATAGCTTTTCAAATGTTTGTCATCAACCAATTTGCCTGCCCCACTTGGAACATTTGTAATGAACAGGTTTTATTACCATGGTTTCAATTTCTTTCTCCTGCTATCCTCTTAAAAGAAGCAGGATACGATCTTTATCATTTTTAGGCTCTTGATCCGATGGGTGGTGCTCGTCCGCTGTTGGCTACTAAAAACACCTAGCATAGCTACCTTCTGAAGAAGACACGCAACAACGACGGGTGCTTTTAAGGGTTACATTAAAGCTTTTCATCTAAATGTGTTACATGTGAACAAGTTCAAATAATAATTTTTTTATTAAAATTTATAAAAAATAAATGACATCTATAATTAAATTAAATAATAAATTTATGGGTTAGTTACACTAAAGGTCTGGAAAGTGTGAAATTTATCTTGTTTTGGTTCTCAATACTTCAATTGTATCATTTTGGTCTCTAAAATTTTGAATATGTTTATATGTGGTTTTTCAAACAGACAACGTTCAGATTGATAATAATTTTTTATCATGACTTCTCATGTAATAATTAAATATGAACCAAATAATAATTTGAAAAACTCTTAATAAATATTTACTCAAATTTGGATAAAAGAACTATTCAAATTATACACTTTTGATCATGAAGTATCCAAATTTTGTTCAAGAGCTATCTATATTACATATTTTTTTTAATCAAAAGTTGCCTAAATTATTTGTTGTCCATATTAGATATCACGTAATAAGTTTATAATTAAAAATCGTTAGCAATTTGAAAGCTGTTTGTTTCAGGGACCAAGTGATATATTCAATAAGTTTTTGTAATCATATTGATTACTTTTACACATTACTAAATGCATAATTTGTCATTTATTGAGATATCACGTAATAAATTTATAATTAAAAATCGTTAGTAATTTAAAAACTGTCTGTTTCAGGGACCAAAGTGATATATTCAATAAGTTTATGCAATCATATTGATTACTTTTACACATTACTAAATGCATAATCTGTCATTTATTGAAACATCCATTTTGACCTTTTAGGCAATTTCTTATTTACGTTGTAAAATTTCCTTTTTGAGTATTCACACATGTGATTGCATTGTCATCCCATTTGAACACAACAAATTTATTTAATATTATAGATAATAATCTGAATTGCATATTTATAAAAATACAATTAAGATTAATTTAATTTTCATAAAATTCAATATAAAAAATTATTATTTTTGCACGACCTCCAGGTAATTCAACCAACACACCTCTCAATACCAAATAACTCGTGTATAAATATTACACAATCAATGCTCACTTTTTTATCATTATAGATATAGATTGTTAATTTTTAAACATATCTTTAAAACTAATGCATATGCGAGTTGGATAGATAGAGGATTTAAGGGGAAAAGGCTTTATCTGTACAAATTAAGAGAACATGCATCATTATTGCGTGTCTTTTTTAGAAGAGGCAAACATGTGCATAGTTTTTTTTTTCAATTGGAATGGTGTCGTATTTACTAATCGTACACTCAGTTGTTGGAAGCCAACAACAAATGAGCTCCACCTCCACTTAGGGGCAATAATCAAGCCAAGCTCGATGAGCTTCAGGTTTGGTTTGAGATCAAACATCAAGTTTGTTTTTTAGTTTGAGTTTGGCTTGTGTAAAAAATAAAAAGTTCAAGCTTGACTTAATTAGACTCATTTTCTGTTAACAAGCTAGAATCTGAGCTCTAGCTCATATGAAACTTGATCCAAGAATTCAAATTTAGACTTGCAAATAGGCTTTGAATTTTCAATTTACATAACAGATTCGGAATCAGCCTCTTTATGAACATCACCCAACAACTTATAGACTTGTAATTCGTCAAACACAAAATGCATTGATGCACATTACCAACCAAAAAATCATCCATAAAACCAACCAAATAACATGTAATTAAAGTGATCACAGATTATACAACCAGCCACATCAAATTGATCACAAAAATACAAAAGAGAAGCTGTCAAAATGCCAAGAACAAAATTCAAAAAGAAGCTATCAAGTGCCAACAAAAATGTAAGTGTTTGCTATGTAACATACTTTCAAGTGCCGACAAAATAATTTGCTATGTAAGTAGGACAAACAAAAGCTGTCAAGTGCCGACAAAAAAACAGCCAATTTCACATATGTAACATACTTTCTCGCAGCAAAGTATCCTCTTAGTAGCCTGCAATGAAAAAATCATAACCAAGAATTATTATTTTGTCAACATATAAATTAAAGGCAAGATACGAATTATTTTGTTATTGATACATTCAAAAAAATGATTCAAAAGCTATTTTCCTCAAGACTACTACGTTCATTCATAAACTCTTTCGGTTCAACAACCTATAAATAAAACACCAACCATGCAATTCATATTGACTGAAAGAAACACACAAGGTAAAAAAAATCTTTACAATATTCGATCCCTGAATTTCAAAATCATTATGTAACCAATCTTTGGTACATATCAAAGCTTCAACTATCTCGGGCTTATATATTGATCAAGAATTCTTCCTTTGACACTAAAAATAGACTCTGAAGCAACTATCGTAATGGGAATAAATAGTATATCTCGTGCCATCTTTCTAAACTTAAAGAGTGTTTATTTTCCACCAATACAATGCATCAAAATCTTCAGTGCTGTTTTCATCATGAATGTAAATGTTTTTTTCCAAATAAAGTTCTAGCTCAGACTTGTATGGTTCAACAATGTCTAACTATTTGACCCATAGATCAAATTCATTCACACGTTTTGTATTTCCCTTAATGTTGCTAGTGCCACCAACATTGCTAATTTCAGACAAATTCTTTGGTTGTTGTATGTCTTTAGACACATAATACTTGTAGAAATCATACAAGAAATTGCAAACAACATTTATATAATGCACTACTTTATCCGATGAATAGATTTTGGGAAAACAAAATTCAACAAGTCTTAGTTTATATCTAGGATCTAGATTTTGGGAAAACAATATCTAGGACCACTACAATTGTCATCCACAAGCTACAATCTCCTTAATACTTGTTGAACTTTTCACTCATACTATCAAATTCATGCTCATTCAAAATCTATATAATTTTCAATTTTCACAAAGAAATACATTTGAAGTTTGGTAAGAGCAACCTAAGAACAAATATGTGGCATCTCCAAATATTTCTAAAAACTTGTATGCATCAATAGTTACTATCTCTTTCTTTGTACCTTGGAAACGCTTTTTTAAACTCAAATACAAATTCTAACATTTCAAATGTTGAGCTCCACCGAGTAGGCACATCAAGAATCAATCTCCTAATTGTTGGCAACTTCAATTGTTTTACAATATTATTGAAGTTATCAAGCCTCAAGGGAGTCGTCTTCAAATATTTCAGTCTCACGTATGTTTTGTGACAACACATATTAAAGTTATTCGCTAACATGTAATTTAAGTCGTTAATTATGATCTTATATAATTAATGATCATTTTTAGAAATTTCAAATGAACAAATGAGCCTCAAATATAATTTCTTTACATTCTTTAAAATAAAATGTCATATTGTTAAAATGATATAATATATGAGTCATACGTCCGTTACATATATATAATACATGTGTGTGTGTGTATATACATAAGTGGTGCCAAGTGTGTTAGAGGAAAAAATAGACGTGTTCCATTCAACAAAAAATTGTATGAAGGAAATATGGACAATTGTCCATGTGATGTAAGGTAGGTGACTGAAGCAAGATGATTTAAGCCAATTGACATGTGACTTTGGCCAAAAACTTTGGCTATAAATAGCCTTGTAGTGGCCATTCAAACTACACGGCAAAAGGGCGAGAGAGAGATGAAGAGAGATAAATTTATGAGATTTTGGGGTCAAATTAAATAGTGAATTTTACTATCGATCCTTACTAAAATTGAAGTGTTTTATTCGGGGTACTTCGAATTTTTTATTAATCAAGATGATTTAAGCCAATTGACATGTGACTTTGGCCAAAAACTTTGGCTATAAATAGCCTAGTAGTGGCCATTCAAACTACACGGCAAAAGGGCGAGCGAGAGATAGAGAGAGAGATGAAGAGATAAATTTATGAGATTTTAGGGTCAAAAATTAAATAGTGAATTTTACTTGCGATCATTACTAAATTGAAGTGTTTTATTCGTGGTACTTTGAAATTTTTATTTATTGAAATTATTAATAATTTTGTTGTACGAAGTAGTATACGATATTCTCCTGTCTTTTAAATTTCTTTGCAAAAAGTGTTCTTTAATTATCTAAAATTTGTATTCTTATTGATTATTCTGATTGATACGAAATTTTTTCAATTTTATCGGTTGACTTGTATTTTGGGCTAAATACTTTGGGATTGATTGTACATATATGCAGTGTATTTGAAGCGTAATTGGTGAAATGTGATTATGACTCCTACAATGTGCGATTGTGATTACAGTCCTGCTATGATTAGTTATTATGAGTATGGATTTATATGTTCAAGTATCACTTGTCATGTCACCAAGAGGAACCGAATATGTGACTATATTTGATACCAATCGAGCCATGTGGCCTATCGAATGTGTTTCTTGATTTCGTTATCTATGATTCTTATCATTTGAATTAATTAGTATTTGGTCATTCATATTTTTCTCGCTGAGTATATTGTTTCTTATCATATTGTATATTTTTCACTTTTAATATTTTTTTTAGGATAATCTCAGAGGGAATGAACAAAGTTGATATATAAGAAATCGAATATGTACGAATCTTTATATAGTTTTTAATTTTTATTGGTATTTTAGATCAAAATTGTGATTATAAATTTATTGAGACAATTAAAGCTCTGTCCCTGTGTTCAGAAATATTTGTGGTTTATTGTGATCGATTGATTTAATCAAGTAATACGTTTCGGAAACGTGATGTTACATGTTTTCATTTACATCTCTTATCTCACCCAAGCCATCTTGTACCATTAAATTCAAAACATGTGTACAACACCGAATATGACATATCCTGCTATTAAAATAAAGCTTACCTTTAATAGAAAAATTATTTTTCAAATTTCATACTACTGTATCATTTAAGGATGCATTGTCTAGAGTAATGGTAGACACCTTATCCTCAATCCCCCAATCAATTAGGCATTTGTAAATACTATCAGCAATCACAAAACTTGTGTGTGGAAGTGCCACGCAACAACAATTCAAGATACGTTTTTTGTAGGTCTCTAAGTCTGTCGTCAAGCTAATACGATCAACATTAGAGAACATCAACTTCAATTGCATTTTCTCGTTCACATGTATTTTCAAGCAATCATTTTTCAAGGGTGAGGCGTTTAATTGGTTCAAAGCTTGGGGTTAAGAGATTTAAGAAGCATCACAAATAGTTCATTTTCAACCATCTTAAAAGGATACTCATGCCTTATAATCAATTTTGCTAAAAGGATACTCATGCCTTATAATCAATTTTGCTAAGATTTCTCTTACCTTCTCCTTGTCAAACTTATAAACTGCCAACCCACCACATAAATTCCCATCGGAACTAGCTGACGAAAGAGCTAATAATTGTTGAGTGGGTCCTTTTTTTTGCCAAAAAACAAAAGCTAGATGAATTGGGCACTTCATTAAGTGTCTTCCCAGATGAGTTGTGGGAACCCCTCGACCCAAAGATATATTTGTTTTACAATGGTTAAACTTGTCCTGTCTTGTTCCATTTTCAAACTTTCAAGGTCTTCTTCCTAAAAAAATTTTGGAGTGGTTCACATTCAGATGGTCCTTCAATTGTACCAACATCATTTAACGTTAGCTTCTTGATTTCCACCAACATTTGTAATACAAGGGAGCACAGAATTAGAACCCATCTGACTAAAACAAAGATGAAATTAGAGATAAAATAGCATATGAAACTCCCAACAGAAAGTTCTATTATAAGAAAGTTTTGATTGGAAATAAGTTACAAAAACATAGTTCAAGACTAGGGCTTACCTCCTGTGAAGAAATGAAGAGATAGTGAAGGACTATTGTGGTGTTGTAGATGAGATACTGATAGAGTTGATGTTGTAGATGAGAGTCGAGAGAGTTGCAAATGAGAGTTGAGAGTTGTAGACAACGCCTTTACTTTGGGTGTATTACGGTTAGATACATTAGTATATATGTTGTCCTCACCATTGGATCTTAGTAGAGGTTTTGGAATGAACGGTTGTAATTGGACCACTAAAAACAAGGATAAAAATAGGTAAAAAAAAATATTGAGTTTAACCAAGCCATTCGAGCTGCTTGAGCTTAACTCGTTTATAAACAAGCCTAAATTTATGTTCATATTCAACTTGTTTAAAATATTTGAACGAGCTTGAACGAATCCAAAACAAGCAGAACTTAAGTCGAGCTTTAGTAGCTCAGTTCGATTAACATCTTTTTTGGCGACTTACGTTTGAATCCCCTAAAGTTTATAACTAATACATACCGACTTTCTCAAGTAAGAAAAATAACATTGTCACCCTTGTCAAAGATGTTTCAAAGATCGGATTAACAGAGATGGTAAAAAGACAAATTTACCCCCAACCATATGCCAAAAAAAAACTTTGGACAACTTAATCCAAATACTAAATATCTACAACCTACTGTCAAACAGTCTTCTACTTTTGTATAATTCCTAAAGGGTTATGTCTCACTATTTCTCATTCATTAAATATGCAGCCACTGTAGTCACTAGGGTCGGCCCGAGGCAAACAGAGGACCTAGGCATTATTATTGTAATATATATTTTTTTAATTTTTATTAAATATTAAAATAAATTTATTTAAAAATAAATTTCTTGTTATTTGAGATGTGAACTTACTATTTAAATTTATAAGTTCAACTTTTTTAGCATATTATTTAGATTTATAAAATTTATTCAATGATTAATAGTTAACAGAATAGTAAGAGAGTAAATTTAAAGTTCAATACTAGACACTCTAATGATGTTTATACTGTCATGAAAATAGAAAGAAAAGATTAATAAATTTAAAAATTATCAAATGATATAAAAAATCAAAATACATACATTTCATGTTGATCAAAATAGTTGAAAATAATATATGGGGGGAGAGAGAGAAAGAGATAGACGAGGACACTGTGTTGAGGAAGAAGGTACTATTGAAAAGATTTGTGTTATAAGGTTTCTATTGAAATTAAGGACCCATTTGGTAACCGGTTGTTTTTTTTATCATTTTTGAAAAAATAAAATGTATTTGGTGAATGTTTTCATTTTTTTTACTGCTCCATTTTAAAAATAAGGACAAAATATGGAAACATCTAAAATAGTACTTTTAAAAACATCCAAAAAACAAAACATGCGAAAGCTCCAACCCCATTTTTATGAGGTTTGGACTTCGAATCTTCTTAACAGCAAAAATTCCTTTTTTTTCCCCTTACTATATAAAAGGCCAAGAACGGAGCATTTCTTCCCTCACTCATCTACGTCTCTTGTGGTCGCCTCCATTGTGTTTTTGGTTGCCTCTTCTCGACGAAGTTCTCCAACTCCGACGAACATCTCCATCTCCGACAAAGATCTACATCTCCAGTGAAGTCGTAAGCTCCCTCTTTTCAGCGATGATCTTCATTTTTTTTCAGATCTATGAAAATATTGTTTAGATCAAAGATTTATTTTTGTAGATCCGTAGTTTATTTTTGCAGATCTATATTATATTATTTCAGATCTAGGGTATATTATTGTTTATTTTATTATCTCTCTCTTTGTATGCATCTTTGGTGTGTGCATCTGGTTTGTGTGTGTGTGTACACAAGATTGATTGTTTACTACTTTGAACGAAGAGAGTAGGTTGATGATGGTAGAGGAGTTGTAGGACCAATTAAAATAGACATAACGTCGAGTCAGTTACGTGAAATGACTCACGTTAGAGAAGACATTATAGATCAATTGTGGGCATCAACTTATCATTGATATATGTCTTACTTACAATGGTATTATAATTTTTCTTAACTTTAAATATTATACTAAAATGATTATTATGTCTAATTTGTTGTGATTAATGTTGTTGAAACATGAATAATACAATTGCACTAATAGGACCTCCATGCTCATGTTGTTGAAACAACAATGAATGAATCACACTTTTTGTGCTTACTTGTCGTAGATGCAATTTCATTGTGTGTTGTGCGTTAGTATTCCTGGTAGTTGTATTACTTATTAGAATTTTAGTGAAGTGATTATGGTGCATGTGCGTGCGAATTTTAGCACAATGTATTTGAGAACAGGTTCCTTCCGTGGCGAACGCGATTCCGTCGAGGTACCGTGGAAATTCCCACCACCTGGAATAGGTTGAGAGGGCCAAAGGAAGTGGTGATGAATTGGTTTCAGGGTCACCTGAACGGGCCTGGAAAGATGTTGGGGGTCCCTGATAGACAAAAGAAATACGTTAGAAAAGGGGCCGGAGTGTTTTCCGGCGCATCCTCTCCGACGATCAAGTCAGTTGGATGAAAACGAGGGAAAACTGAAAACACTGGATGGATTTTGTTAGGAGATTTTTCGTACCTTGGCATTGCGTTTCTAAGGACTATTTATACCTTCGAAACTCATCATTACTTACAGCCTAGGTAGTAGGTCTTTATTAGCGGTAGAACAGTTCATCCTCGAAAAAGAGCGAGGAATGTCTTTCGTTATTAATGCTTGAGCTCGCCGAGCATTAACTATCTTCCCCTTGATTTGTCGAGCACTTACTATCTCTTCCTTGGTGATGGTGCATTAAATGCTCCGCCAGGGGGGGCACTTAATGCCATTAACTTCTTGCCCTTCATGCCTTAAAGGACGTTTTGTCAAGAGAAGGGTTTGTTAAAGGCTAGCATGAGCTAGTCCACATGTTCAGAGGTAATCATACCCGCAGCTGTTTATTCTGACACCATCTGCCACGCGTCTATCCCCCTTTGGCTGAGCACCCTGCATTTTCTGTTCTTCTGTCACCATTAAGCAGAACGCCTTCATGATGGCTAGCTTATCCTAGACTAGGCTAGCCATCAGTCAGTCAGACTACAGAAACTTCAGTGTATGACACATATTCGGCGCCGATGGCTTAACTTGTCTCGGCAGAGGGTCCCATTATTCGAGGGATGTGTCTTTGCACATCATGGATCCCTCGGCTCCAAATATTTGTATCTCTCCTCAGTGAAGAGGAATACTGGGTGCCGAGGATACATGGCGCTATGGAGTTCATGTCTTGCTTGTGCCGAGGACACCTGTTGTTCTTCTGTCATATCCCAGAAATGTTCCATCAACTGCCCCCCAGCCCTTGATCTTCAGACGCATGAGAGACGTGTCGTCAGAAGGCGAAGGGTTTGGTAACTACCCCCAACCACCTCATCATTGCCTCCAGCCGTCATCCGTTTCTTGTGGAATGTGCACATTAACTGCGCCTTTTCGTGCTTCGTGCGAAATAGTTAGGGGCGGGCACTATATAAACAGAGCCCTCCCTCATTTCTTCACTTTTCGTTCTTGTAAATCCAGAACCTTTCACCGGAGATCTCATCGGAGCAATCACCACATTTCCAGCACTTTAAGCTTCAGTCATTACTAGAACGAAGCCTTTTTTCGCCTTGGTCTTCAGCTCCCCCTGACGAAGAACCCAACCTTTGCCAAGTTTTCATCTTCGTTCATAGTTATGGTGAGTCAATTCGAATCCTCATCTGTCATTTCTCTTTCGTTTCTTTGTTTGCCTTTAGTTTCCGGTGACCAGCGATCTTTGACCCTTATAGCCTCCTGTTTTAGTTTTTTAGAAGACCTTTAAGACTCGGTACACAACCATTTGTATAGAAAAGAAAATGGTTAGACGCCGACTAGGCACCAAGGCACTAATCCTAGTCGCCGACCTGCTGCTGGGACTGAGGAGGCAAGCTCCTCTAAACAAAGGAAGTTTACAGTGAAAGGGGCCCAACAAATTAGGAATTTCAGGACCCTTTATGACATACCCCCGAACGTCGGCATCGTTGATTTTAAATGGGATACCCATCACCATAATGTTGGTACCGAGGACACGATGCCGTTCTATACCAAAGCAATCATGGAAGGTGGGATCAGATTTCCCCTCCCCCCGCTGTTACTCCAGTTTCTCTCTAGGTTCCAACTCTTCCCCAACCAGTGTTGCCTCAATGTCTTTAGGATCATAATGGAGGTACTGGAGCTTAATCGGCGTTTTAATGTCCGTCTCAGCCTCGAGGACATCCTTTTTTGTTATACGCTAATGAGGGTGATGCCTCAGCAAAACTTCTATCTCAAGGCAAGAGATACCTCCATGTACCTCGTGACCCATCTCCCTGGTGCCTAAGAGAGGGGAGCAGGACCTGAGTACGACGAATTGTCCTGCCCAAAATATTGGCGAACGACTAGTACGTCGGCACCCTTCATTTTTTATTGCTCATTGTCTGTTCAAAGTGCTAATCCCCTGCTTCTTTTTACGCAGACGTTACCAATATCGAAGCTGCACAACCTTCTCGGCACCTTGTGAACTTTGCGGATCTAACAACCATTTGGGGGTACACCAGCGACCAATTTGCCCGAGCTGCATATAGACTCTTGGACTATACGCCGGGATACAAGAAGTTCTCTTAGCTTTCCCAACCCTTTGATCCCGTTGGATGGTCTGAGATTTTTGAGCAAGCTGAAGCGGGTGACGTGGAGCTAAATTTAGAGGCGGATCCTGACAGATCTACATTTGCTGAAGTAGAGGGTATCGCCAAGGGGATTGAAGAGGCAGCAGAGGTGGGGACCTCGTGAAGGGATCTGTGGCCCGATTTTGAAGTTCTCCAAAACTTGGACGTTAAGGACGTGCTTGAGGCTGCGATGGGTCCTCGGATTGATCTAGCTTTTCTCAGGAAGAGGCAGGCCCTCAGAGAAATCGAGGCTCCCGGAAGCGGTAGGGGAGCGGGCAACACTCAACCTCCCCAAGGAGTCAGCTCCAGCACTTCCACACCCCCCGCACCAAGGCCCACAGGTCGGGGTCTGGTCCGTGATAGAGGTTCTTTTCCTGAGGAGCAAGAGAGGAGGGTCAAGTAGCGTCTTGAAGGTCTTGGCCGAGGGGTGGTGCCTGTCCCTTCCAAGGGAACGAGGGGTCGGGGCGCTGGCTCCCCTCAACCACGGCAGCAAATCCCTCATCCCCCGGTGCCAGCGGGAGCTGCAGCAGAATGGCGTCCTCGCGCCATTGACAATATGAGCAGGGTGGTCAGAGTGGACACATCCCTAGTTGATGATGTTCACGCGGCCTTCGCCATGAGTGAAACTCTTCACTTTGACGCCGACATGATGACTCATCGGGAGAGGTCTACAAACGGGTTCTGCCGCTCCATCATTCAAAATGCCCTGGTGGTAAGTGCAGTTCCTCAGCCATTTCTCTTGTTTTTCCTTTCCGGCTTCTTTGTAACAGCGAAGTACCTTTTCCCTGCAGACTACCCAGCAGGTGTCGTTGATAAACTCTCGTTATCACACCGAGAGACAAAAAACATCAGGAGGCTGCGACTGCCTTGGCCACCGCTAGGGAGGAAGTGGCTGCAAGGGACAACACTCTGGCAGCCCAAGGGGCTCAGATTGAGCAACTGCTCAAGGACACCGAGTCGGCGAAGGTTTACGCTGAAAAGCTGAGCGCAACCATCGCCGTTGCGAAGAGAAGGATTACTGAGCAAACTCAATGCCTGTCTGCTGCCGAGGAAAGGGCCACGGCGACGGAGCTTAACTGCTTGGATCTGACGGAGGAGCTTGAAAGGTTGAGGACCGAGGTTGAGGCTAATAGGATGACCGAGGAGCAAATTCGGAATCAATGTGCCGATGATGTCCTCGTTGCCCTTGATGAGAACAAAAAAGAATTTTTCAAGGCAGGCTGAGATGCGGCACTCCGAGAGGCCGGCATCCCCTCTAATTCTCCTTTGTTTCGATGCACATGTATGTGCCCTCGGAAGAGATGGTCAGAGCTGCTGCAGAGGTTGTTGCTGAGGACGCGGCAGAGACACAAGTGTTCAACTCGGGAGAGCCTTCTGTGCCGGTGCCCCCCACTATTGATGCCGTCCTCCCACCAATGGGCCCTCATTTCAATCTCAGCGTCGTTCCTGCTGATGTCGACACTTCCATCGATCTCCCTGCCGACCCTCCTGCTGCTGTTGTGATTACCGACATCGACTCCCCCGTCAGTGATGTTCAGGAGGTGCCAGGGGCGAGATGATTAGTCCCTTCTGCAGTTGGTCCTGTTTTCTTTTGTGGTTTCCATGTTCGGTTGTACTTTTCCTCTTTTTTTTTTTTTTAGCTTTCGGGGACGCAAAGCCCTGTCTTTTGTTTAATGAAAAAATCTAATTTGTCATCGGTTGTGTATTTCTTTTATGTCTAATTTTTAGCTGAAATTCCTTTTAACCTCTGCTCTTGGCATTTAGCCCTTGGTACCTTATTGCCTCGGACCTTAAGTTTTGCCTTGGCCGACTCGAAATAAGAGACTATTGGTGCCGAAAGTAATCTTTGACTCTCTTTTGCCGAGGGAGTCGTTTAGGTAGCCCCCCCTTCGATCGATTCGGTTTTCATCACCTTTAGGGATCCCCGATGTACTGATTCAATTCGTTTTCTCGAGCTTCGCCCACTCAAGGAGCCAAGGGTCAGCCCTTTGTTTGAAGAGTGATTCTCTTTCTCCAGGGACGTGCTCTTTACCAAGTACCCATTCTCAAAAGGTAAGCAGTGTTCAAAAATAATATTTTTTTAAATTTATTACATTCTAAGGTCGGATTACAGACTTTCCTTCCATTTCCTCCAACTCGTATGATCCGGAGCTTCCTACTGACACCACCTTGTAATGTCTTTTCCAATTGGGTCCCATCTTTCCATCGGTTGGGTCTCGGGTGTTAGCCGTCACCCTTCTGAGGACAAGGTCCCCGACTTGGAATCCTCTGGTCCTAACCCTCCTGTTGTAAAGTCTGGACACTCTTTCTTGATATTTAGCCAGCTTCAGGGCGGCCACTTCTCTTCTTTCTTCTGCTAGATCCATATCCAAACTGAGTTGATGATCGTTGCCCCCAGTGTCATAGGCCTGAGTTCTTATGGTGGGGAGTCCGACTTCAAGTGGGATGACTGCTTCTACCCCATATGCCAGGGAGTAAGGGGTTTCTCCCGTCGATGTCCGAGGTGTAGTTCTATACGCCCACAGGATGTTCAGCAGCTCGTCCACCCACTTGTCCTTAGCTTTCTCTAAACTTTTCTTGATTCCGTTGATGATAGTTTTGTTGGCAGACTCCGCCTGGCCATTGGCTTGAGGATATGCAGGAGTGGAATAGAAGTTACGGATCCCGAGGTGCTCGCAAAAGGACCTGAATGGGTCCTCTATTGAATTGAGTTCCATTATCTGACACGAGCGCACGAGGGACTCCAAACCTTGTCACTATGTTTTTCCATACGAATTTCTTGGTTTCTATATCTCGGATGTGGGTTAATGGCTCTACCTCGACCCATTTGGTGAAATAGTCTGTTGCTACGATAAGGAATCTCCTGCCTCCAGGAGCCCTTGGAAGAGGTCCCACCAAGTCAAGCCCCCATTGGGCAAAAGGCTATGAGCTGGTCAGCAGATGCAGGTCTCCAGCCGGCTGTCTGATTATCGGGGCGAATCTTTGGCATTGGTCACACTTACGGATATAAGCTTGCGCATCCCTTTGCATTCGGGGCCACCAATACCCTTGCGACATGATGCGGTGCGCCATGGATCGTCCGCCTGAGTACCCCCCACATATCCCTTCATGCACCTCGTAAAGGAGGTCCTCTACCTTGTCTTCCTGGACGCATAATAAGTATGGTCCTAAAAACGACCTTCGGTAAAGCTTCTGATCTAGGGAGACCCAAAACCTTGGGGCTTTCAGTTTTATCTTCCTGGTTTCCCTTGAACATTCGGGTAAGTTCCCCCTATTGAAGGTATTTGAGGAACGGGTCAGTCCAACTAAATCATTCTTGTCCCTCCTGGATAGTCGTTACCTCGCAAGCTTTGTCAATACTGGGCGAAAGGAGGTACTCAATGGTAATCCTTCGCGGCATTGAAGTGTCCAAAGCCGAGGCCAAACAGGCCAAGGCATCGGCATATGTGTTCTTGTCTTGGGGGACTTGTCTGACTTCAACCTTTCCGATCTTGTGGAGCAAAGTCACCGCCTTATGGTGATAGGTCTTCATCCAAGAATCCCTTGCTTCAAAATCCCCATTGACTTGATTGACTACCAACATAGAATCGCAGTGAATAGTCAACTTTGTAGCCCCTGCAGCCCTAGCGAGCCATAGCCTGGAGATGAGGGCCTCATACTCGGCCTCATTATTGGAAGCCTTGAAACCCAACCGTACAGCGTGCTCTGTGATTATTCCATCTGGCGATACTAGTAAGACCCCGATTTCAGACCCTTTATTGTTAGAGGACCCGTCAACGTGCAGGTTCCAGGACGGCTCCTGGTTATCTTCCAGGGATTTAACCCTGGGGGAAAGCGATTCTCCCAGGGAGGGATGCTCTTCGGAAAACTCTGCTATGAATTCTGCTAACACCTGACCCTTTATTGCTGTTCGAGATTTGAAATGGATATCATGCTCCCCCATCTCCATCGCCTATTTGGCGATTCTCCCGGATAAGTCTGCCTTCCTCAAAATTGCCTTCAAGGGCTGGTCTGTAAGGACAGTGATAGGATGTGCTTGAAAGTAATGCCTTAACTTTCTTGCGGTGGTGATTAACAATAGGGCCAGCTTTTCCAACGGTAGGTACCGTGTTTCTGCATCGAGCAGAGCCTTTCTTACATAATATACTGGTTTTTGACATTGTTGTAGTCGCGGACGAGTACCTTGCTGACGGCAAATTCTGACACGGCCAGGTATAGGAATAACATTTCCCCCTGGACCGGGACTGCCAAGGTTGGGAGAACCCTGAGGTCCTCTTTGATCCCCCCTAGGGCATCGTCACATTCTTTGCTCCACACGTCTTTTCCTGACCTCTTGATGACTTCGAAGAAGGACTTACACTTATTCGAGGAGCGGGAGATAAAGCAATTTAGTGCGGCCAACATTCCTGTTAGTTTCTGGATCTCTCGGACCGTTCGTGGGCGCCGAACGCCTAGGATGGCTTGAATTTGATCTGGGTTGGCTTCGACCTCGCGGCGACTCACCAAGTATCTTAGGAATTTGCCTGACCCTACGCCGAAGACGCACTTTGTGGCGTTTAACTTTAGCCCGTATTCCTGGAGGGTATAAAAAGTGTTCCCCAGATCTGCCAGATGATCCACACACTTCTTGCTTTTGACCAGCATGTCATCAATGTATACTTTCATTGTATCCCCAATTTGCCGTTTGAACATTCGATTCATCAACCGTTGGTAAGTAGCTCCAGCATTCTTCAATCCGAACGGCATGACTTTATAGCAATACACTCCCCTGGGAGTGATAAAAGCCGTCTTCTCCTGGTCGGGGCGGATGTAGGGGAATCTGGTGGTAGCCCGCCCTAGCATCCAGGAAGGTCATTCGTTGATGCCCTGCCGTGGCATCGACTAGTTGATTCACTTTTGGAAGAGGGAAGTCATCTTTGGGACATGATTTGTTTAGATCGATGAAGTCCACGCAAACGTGCCATTTTCCCTCCTCTTTTCTAGCGCAGACCGTGTTTGACAACCATTCCGGGAACTGGACTTTCCGGATGGTATTGGCCTCCAAGAGTTTATCAACCTCCTCGTTTACTGCCTGGGTGTGGGGCGGAGCCATGCTCCTTGGCTTCTATTTTGCTGGCTTGCGAGTGAGATCGACGTGGAGCCGATAGGTTATCACTTGAGGGTCCACACCTTTCATCTCCATTGCATTCCAGGCGAACCCATCAGGGTTTTTTCTCAAAAACTTAGTCATTTCCTTTTGCATGGCTAGGGACAAGGTCGACCCAATTAGGAAGTATCTCTCTTTATCGCCATCAACCAAGTATACTTTCTGAAGATCTTCTACCGACTGATCTGTCAGGGGGTCCTCCACTCCTGGACGCCCGAACTGTGATTGATATTTATCCAGGATTTCCTCTGGAGCTCGTTCTTTTTCTCGGACAAAGACTTTTGCCCTTACTGCTGAGTAGAAATATTTTTTTGCAGATGCTTGGTCCCCTTTGATCTCCTCTACCCCCTCTGGGGTGAGGAACTTCAATTTTTGATGGTACGTGGAATGAACAGCTCACAACGCATGCAGTCAGGGCCGTCCCATGATAACAGTATAAGGGGAGTCGGAATCGATTATGACGAACTATGTTTCAATCGTCACAGGCCCAGTAATGACTGGGAGTGTAATCTTTCCCATGGGTAGAGCAAATGAGTCGTTGAACCCGACAAGGGGAGTTCTTACTTTGGTGAGGTCTTTAAGATCAAGCCCCATGCGCTTCAAGGTCTCGGAGTACATCACTTCTGAGGAACTTCCGGAGTCCACCAGCACCCTCTTAATACCGAAGAAGCCAATTTTCAGTGTCAGGATCAGGGCGTCACTATGGGGGATAACTATACCCGCGAGATCCGCGTCAGAGAATGTAATGATCGCCTCCTCGGTTCGAGTTCTTTTGCTTGGCCGTCCTACATCTCCTTCATTTAGTTTCTTGGCGAACGCCACCCTCTTCAACTCTAAGTCAAGGGATTTGGATGTTGGGCGTTCCGTTGGACACACGTGGATGACGTCAATCACGTTATCTTGTACAACAACGGGGTTGGCGACATGCCCCCCTTTAGTTTCATCTTCAATGTATTCCCTTAAATGCCCGTCCTGGATGAGTTTTTCCAGAAAGAACTTATACGCTTTACAATCCTCAGTGAGGTGACCGACGTCCCGATGGTAGGAACACCTGGCCTTCTGGTTTCAAATGGATGGATCGCCCGACATCTTAGGTGGCCATTTAAAGAAAGGCTCATCTCTGATCTTTCGGAGCATCTTATATATAGGTTCCTTAAACACGGTGTGAATCCCTTTAAAGGACCTCTTGGATGGAGGGACCAACCCCCTCCGCGAGGGGGTGTCTTCTTTCCCTGTACTTTTCTTTGGGGCGAAGGATTTACCTTTTTCCCCATCATCTCGTCTTCCACCCGAGAATACTTATTTATTCGGGCCATCAATTCACCCATGTCGACCGGAGTCTTCTTAGTGAGCGATTTATAGAGGCCTGAGTCCCTTGAAAGGTCGAGCCTAAAGGATGCGACTGCCATGGTTTTCGAACCCCTCCACCTCGTTTACCTCCTCCCAGTACCTCATAGCGTATTGATGAAGGGTCTCACTTTCCTTTCGTCTCAGGGTCTGCAGGGACCCCAAATCTTTAGGTCATCTGCTACCCGTAATAAATCTGGCGGAGAACTGTCTCGTAAGTTCCTTCCAGGACCATATGTTGCGCGGGGGGAGGTTCTCAAACCATTTCATGGCAGAATACCCGAGACTTATAGGGAATACCTGGCACAAGAGCCGATAATCTAAGTGGTACAACGACATCATCTGCTTGTATTGTCTGAGATGAGCTTCGGGGTCAGATCGTCTGTCGTAAGTCTTAAACCTCGGCACCGTGAACTTTTTTGGTAATTCCATCTCCATTATGTCCCTTGTGAAAGGGGACATCATGTCCTCGTCAATATCTCCCTCCTCTTAGGCCCTATTCCCTCTTCTCGAGTCCAGCCTGTCCCTGAGGTCGCACCTTCCAAGGGGAGCCACTCCTTCAGCCCGGTGTTTTCCCGCAGGTTCTCTCGGCGCCTGGTGTCGAGTGGAGAGGGTTGATCCCTCCTCGGATTCCTCTTCCTCCTTTCGCCTGGACAATCCCCGACGGAGGTCCTCCCAAGCTAGAGGACTCGTCCTCTTGGTTGGGATCTCCAGGAGTTGCCTTCCGGTCCTTGGGCGTTTACGGGCGTTGAAGCTCTTTTTTTTTGCTGTTCAGGTGGTTCCTCAGGTCCTGGGTGTTGACCTCCCTCACTGAAGGTTCCCGGTATCGCTGTACGTTCCGAGATCCCTCCCCGGAGGCCAAAAATCCATTGAGACGACTGAGGACATTGATATTATCCTCCTCTAATTGTCGCAACCTATCTCCGAACTTCTCCTCAATCACCTCCGCCAGTTGACGGGCCAACGGGGCGGATCCTCCAGATTTAATACCCATGCTGACTTGACGGGTTTGTTCCTCCAAATGAACGGAAAGCCTGTCGTCGACACCGTCACCTTGGTCCTTGTTTCCAGGAGCTTATGAATCACGATTTCTTTGCTGGGGACCCTTACCCTTTAGCCTAGTGTTCACCATGATCACTGTTCGTCGGAAAACTCAGTAGAGGTTTCCCACAAACGGCGCCAGATTGTGCATGCGAATTTTAGCACAATGTATTTGAGAACAAGATCCTTCCGTGGCGAACGCGATTCCGTCGAGGTACCGTGGAAATCCCCACCACCTGGAATAGGTTGAGAGGGTCAAAGGAGGCTTAAAGAGTGGTGATGAATTGGTTCTAGGGTCACCTGAACGGGCCTGGAAAGATGTTGGGGATCCCCCTGATGCATAAAAGAAATACGTTAGAAAAGGGGCCGGAGTGTTTTCCGGCGCATCCCCTCCAACGATCAAGTCAGTTGGATGAAAACGAGAGAAAACTGAAAACACTGGATGGATTTTGTTAGGAGATTTTTCGTACCTTGGCATTGCGTTTTTAAGGACTATTTATACCTTCGAAACTCATCATTACTTACAGCCTAGGTAGTAGGTCTTTGTCAGAGGTAGAACAGTTCATCCTCGAAAAAGAGCGGGGAATGTCTTTCGTTATTAATGCTCGGGCTCGCCGAGCAAAAACTATCTTCCCCTTGATCTGCCGAGCACTTACTACCTCTTCCTTGGTGATGGTGCATTAAATGCTCCGCCAGGGGGGGCATTGAATGTCATTAACTTCTTGCCCTTCATGCCTTAAATGACGTTTTGTCAAGAGAAGGGTTTGTTAAAGGCTAGCTTGAGCTAGTCCACATGTTCAGAGGTAATCATACCCCCCAGTTGTTTATTCTGACACCATCTGCCACGCATCTATCCCCTTTTGGCTGAGTACCCGGCCTTTTCTGTTCTTCTGTCACCATTAAGCAGAGCGCCTTCATGATGGCTAGCTTATCCTAGATTAGGCTAGCCATCAGTCAGTCAGACTACAGAAACTTCAGTGTATGACACATATTTGGCGCCGATGGCTTAACTCGTCTCGGCAGAGGGTCCCATTATCCGAAGGATGTGTCTTTGCACATCATGGATCCCTCGGCTCCAAATATTTGTATCTCTCCTCGGCGAAGAGGAATACTGAGTGCCGAGGATACGTGGCGCTATGGAGTTCATGTCTTGCTTGTGCCGAGGACACGTGTCATTCATCTATCATATCCCAGAAATGTCCCATCAGTGCACTTTTGTATTTGGCAGAATATTAAAAATGTCTTAATGTATTGATACTTTGGATGTTTAGCAATAATATTTTGGGTTAATGTATTGTGCATTGTTTTGTGAGTTGATTGATGTATTGATATATAATCATTTGGATATGTTTTATCATAAATTAAAATAAATGTGAAATATGTGACATAAAATAAAATGATTATCAAATATATTTTATGTTTTAGTTTTTATACTTTCTAAAACAACAATTGCATCCAAACACGTTTTTTTGTTTTAACTTTTAATTGCAGAAAAAAAATAAAAATTGATTTTATTTATTAATTTTTTAGAAACATGAAAACGAAAAAACGTTACCAAACTCTACAATTATAGTGTTTTGTGGATTTAACTGATGGTGTTTTTTTGTGGGGGTAATTTAAGAATTTTGTTATAGAAAAATGTTGACATCATTAAAATTAGATGGATGTTTAAATAGAGTTTAGCACCCCATAGAATTGTGTTACAATAACCCAAAGCTCAAGGTATAAAAGTGTTATTTCAACACATGAGCGGTCCATGTAATTTAGTGACAACTTTCAAGAGATTCGCATATAATTTTTACTTTTTTTCAATTATTATATATACACCACAATACATATAATGATTTCCCCTTACATAATTCCAAAACATTAAATATTTTAAAAATTATTAGAATTTATAAATTTAATGGTACACATTGCCATAGTGCACAAATCTTAGATCCTACACTATAAAAGAGGCGATGCCCTCACAACTTTCAAGGTAAGACCAGACACAAAAATGGCACATGGATCACAAATGGACCTCACATCCTATTCCTATATTATAAAAGAGGCGATACTCTTTTTCGTCTGCTTACTGTTCACAACAAAGATATCATAACTTCCAAGGTAAGGCTATGCGGGAAAAAAAATGGTTTTATACAAATTATTTGAGTAAATTAAGGTTTAAATAAAAGTGGGACTCACAATTTGAAATTTGTGGAATCAAGTTTAAACGTATTTTTCTCCGTAAGGAGATGAACATAGTATATTTATTTGTTCACAACTATTAAAATTTGAGTGATAAATTATGTCTCAAAGTGACCTATTTGAAGTGATAAAATAAACTAAGATTTGTGTAATAAAATAAGGCTTGTCTTATATTGAAATAAGACCAACATTTTTGTGAGTTAATATACCCTTAGTTAACTTCATGGATTGTGCTTTAAGGAGTACCACATTTTTGTGAACGGAACGAGCCCTTATGCTACCTTGGTTATGACGCCCGCATTGCCTGCCCACCGCACCATGACCCGGGAGGGCTTGGGCTTGGATCAAAAAGTTAAAATCTTTTTGCGCAAAATTTATTTGGAACGGTGCAGGTCATAGGTCAAACCAATTGGATCCAACCACAAATTAGAATTAAAATCCCAACCGAAATTTAAATCTAAACTAGATTTAAAAATTTATTCATGTTATTTTGAACTTGATGCAAAAAATAGACAGGGTTTATAAATAGACTTTCCTTTTGTCATTTCAATCTATTTCATTATGGATTTTAGTTTGAGAATATTTCTTCTGTCTCTGTGCATATTTGTGCATTGTTTCTTTAGTTTGGTTCAAGTATAAACACAAATTGTGTTCGCTAGAATCTTAAAAATTGAAATGTTGTTTTTTTAAGAATAAAAATTTGTTTTATCTTGGGAGACAGTTGTTCATCAACTTTGAGTACAGAGAGGGAACAAATATGTTTTAAGGAGATTAGGTTTGTACTGATTTGCGTCTCTCTGAGTGTATTAATTTTGTTTTTTATACATTCTATTTAAATTAATATATAATTAATTTTATACAATTTAATATAATATAATTATATACATACTTTTTATACCAGGCTAGACACAAATATGGCTATGTATCACAAATGAACCCCACATTATGCAAAAATTGAGTAAAGTCAAGTCTCTGTCATATTTTATCACTGCATTTCTCTCGGTGTTCCCCTCTCTATCACTGTACGGAGTTGACTATTCAGGCATCCATTTAATATATTTATGATTATGTTAATCATATGTGTGACAGTTTATATTACTATTGTGATTGTTATATTACTGTTGTGATATTTCAAAAAATTATAAAAAATAAATATCACAATAGTGATAAAAATACTTATAAATATATTAAAAACACTCACAATATAGTAATTTTTTTTGTTCAAAAAAAAAAAGTTATAAAAATAATTATCACAAATATGATAATTTTTTGATAAAATGATTTACAAAAATTATAAAACACTTATCAAAGTTAGAGGTACGGTACCAAATTATTTCTTGGATACCATAACCAAGTTCTTACTATATATATGGGGATTTGACTAAGGTACCAAAGAAATAATTTCGATATTGTATCTCTAATTTTTACTATTTTAATGAGTATTTTTACAAATATTGTGGGTCATTTTACAGCTAAAAAATTTATTATTTTTGTGAGTGTTTTTACCACTATTATGATAATTATTTTTACCATTTTATGAGATACCACAAATCCATAGTAGTGGTTAAATGACCTACAAATGTGATAAAAAAATAACTATAAATGTGTTAAATGGATGTATGATACCAATTTTTTTATTTTTTATTTTGCAGTTGTCAACTCCAACATAAGAGGTCTACTATAGGGGAAGAACACTAAATGAAGTCATCCTCTCTGCACATTTCAGCTTCTACATTTAGAATTGGGGTCCACAGTTTTTTTATTCCTTTCTTTCTATGCAAATTCGTCTGAAAAAAATATATTATTTAAATCTATAAATTTGACTTAATTTTTAACTTAATCATATAATGTTATTAAAATCATTAAATTAACACTAAAATGTAACGTTTGGTGAGATTTCGATTAATATAATAAATTAAATTAACAAATTAAATAAAAAAAATGTATACAAAGAATATCTTCTCTCCCAAATTTTTTATCAGTTACACACACACCAGCCATCAGTAACACTGCTGGGCAAACAGAGATGATGTGACTTGAAGGAAATTTGATGTATTGCATACACAATAAAGACAAGACTTAATAAAGATGACAAATGACATATCAGCTACTTGCAACAATTAGGCGAGCTCCAACACTACACGAATTATGGAAAATTTTGGTATTTAATTGTCGACGTTTAAATTAAACGCGACTAATACCAGCATTTATGTTTAAACATCAAATTTTTTTAATAAAACATAAGGAATTTTTTTTTTTTTTTGCATTTAATTTTTGGCGATTACGTTAAACGCTACTAACAATTGTTAATTAAAAATTAAAAAAAAAATCTCTCTCCAACATAAACTTAAATTTTTTTTCCCAATTTTATTTGCGTCTCTCTCTCTATTGGCTCCTCTTGTCTTCGATCTCTCTGTTGACTCCTCGTTGTCTCTATGTTAGTTGACTCTCGCCGCTCCTCTCTCAATCAAATGTTTGTCGCACCTCTCTTTATGGATTTATTGTGGTGGTTATTTCTAGAAGATTTTGTTAACTAACCTCTTAGCACGCATTTTCGTTTGTCTTCTTTCTATCTTCTCCTAATCAAAATAGTGGTACCTAAATTATATTTTAATTTGAAACTGTATGATTAATTGACTAGTTAGTTCTTTGATTGACAAATTCATCGTATCTTGATTTTTTGTCTTTTTCAATTACGGTGTTTATTTGCTTGTTTAGTATTACATGTCTATAAGTTTGGTTAATTCCCTCCGAAGTTTGATGTTAATTTCAATTTTGATTGGATGTTTGTTTGATTATGGACATAATTTATTAATCTAACAATTCTAACCCTGGATTACTTCCTCATAGCTAAGGTCGAAACTTGTGGTTGCAAAAAATTCAATTTATTAGTGTTTTATTTGCATAATTGAGAATTTAATGATTGGCAAGTGGTCTGATACGTACTTTGAATTACTCTATTTATATTTGATTTGGATATCGTCATGCTGAGGGTTTAAAGCTTATGAATTTTTTATGATGTTGTGGATGCTTTAGTACTGTCGGTTTACCATGACTGTTATTATGATTGTGCAGCCTCAACAGACACAAATGAATAAGCAGATGAGTCAAATGGAAGTTAAGTTTGGGACTTAACAAAGACAAAATTAAGGTTTTTCTCGTGCAATGGGTATGCATATTTACGAACTAGCTCACAGAAACATAGATCCACTTCAGGTTGCCAATGTTATAAAAACTTTAGCGACTTATATTTTGAGTTAGAAGAGTTATTGTATTATTTTTCTCCATGATTATTAAGTATTTGCAATCTTAAAAAATTACCTGATGTATCTAATACTCATGATATAAACTCTCTTACATATCGCTGAGGAGTGAATCAAGAAATCTGATAGTGCGAGACACAGAGTTTCGAGGTTATTCTAGAGCATCTTCATCTGGTCTGGTAAGTTAATAAATGGAATAGTAGCTCAAATATTACATGAGTTTATTGATTGGTATTGATCTTGTTGCAAATGCGAAGCGCAATCAATCAAAAACAGGGAAGACAAACACCAAGCTCTAAGTAAGGACAACCTCCGCAAGAGGGAGTAACCTACAAATTGCGAAAGAGAAGCGAAACTACAAGAGTGATTTTGGAAATAGCTAAACCTCCACGTAATAAAATGAAACTCGTAACCCCACCAAGGAGGGTTAAAAGGATCCAGATCGAAAAAAAGAGAAGAAACCTAATCAAGAGCTAGAAGGGAACCACAGAAAAGTAGGAAACGTTGAAACCTCGAACCACTAAGAACTCGAAACAACCACCTCATAACTTAGGAAAGGAAGGAAAAAGCACAAGGAGGCAGGAATTCAAAATGCAAGTAAAAAGGAAGGAAGCATTTTTCCCTTTTTTATGCATAATATTTATTACCACGATGGGGCGTGGAGGAGAACACGCAGAAGAAACCGTATTAGGGGATCACCCTCCAATCTATCCCTTCAAAGCCACATGGGTTAATCGAAGACGTCATAAAGCCAACGCCAATAATCATAAAAAGCAGTCATCCACGGAGGCGGTCGTGACCATGAAAAAGATGTAATTAACCCCATGTCAAAGCTAAAAAGCCACCCTCGTGACCTAGGGCTGGGGGATAACTAATAATGATGAATTTCGGCTTGGGTTACCCATTTGGAGCCCAAAACACCCAATGGGCTTCCTGGTTCCATGACTACCTAAGCAACTCAATCACAACGCGCCCACTCCATCATAAGAGTGGGCCACAACCCAAGGAAGGAAGCTTGATGGCATCTAAACCGGTATATTCCTGTCCGATCATACTAAGCTCAGCGAAGTGAGCCAACCCGAGAACTAGGAGCTGAGAATCGGAATCGATATCATCACTATCACTCCATGTAGCCTTCATGACTACTTTATGTTCTTTCTTGTTTGACCCTCTAAAAGATGGGCATTTAGATTTGACGTGCCCCAATTGCTTGCATTCATAACAAATGATCCCATTTTTCTTGGATATTCGCCTTTCCTAAACGGATCCCATTGAGATTGGACCGTTCAAAACAAAAAATGACACAAAAACAGAGATCTTCGTTCGTAAAACGAGCCAAATCGATGCCCAGAGCCATGCAACACATGATCAGTGTGGTTAGGATGGACTGACATTTGCTCAGCCCCAACCAACAATATACTTGTGATGCTCAATAATATGCAGCAACCTGCTCCGGAATGCAGCCATGATTTTAACTTAGTTCAGCCCAGGAAAGTAGATGCCCAAAAATGCCTAATTGGAGCCAGTTGACATCTTCTAGAGAAAAGTTCCACATACTACAAGAATGCAAGCTTCTGTAAGACATCAATTAAAGCTGTGGTTCACTGGGATTCGTCTATCGGTATTACACACACGTGATTGCTTGCAGGCCCACAGACCACCGCAAACAAGAGATGGAGAGAAAGAGAGAAGGCACTACCTGCAAATATGAGTGTTTTTAAAGATGTTTAGCTCTCCAATCAACTGCAAAATTCTCCTCACTATTGTCATCACTTGATGATTCATCACTGCTAGATTCTTTGCCCAGGACTTGAGTACCTCTGCTATGGGTGGCTGACCTAGCGGCCTTGAGCTCCATTTTCTTTCTCTTCAGCCTTTCAACTCTCTCCTTATAAGCCCTGTGAACAAGGAGAGGAATGAAGTGTGAGACACAGTGTGTGTTCAAAAAGGGCTGCTACAATGAGATTAAAATGTATCGACTCTATTTCGCCACATAAAAAAAAACTTACCTTTGTTCCACAGACTCTGCCTCTTCTATCGTCTCAGCTGCATCAAACTGCAAAAAATAATCACAACGCAAGGTTAATGGAAGAAGTCTGCTGTGTGGGTAGAGCTCATGATTGGCTGAAATAACAGTTCAAAAAAAGGTGGAGAAGCTGATAGTCCTAACCTCTTCTTCTTCCAAACGGTTGTCGACCTCCTGCAAGTCCTCCCGGATCAACTTTTCAAATTCCTTATACTCGTCTCTACATAAGATTTTGCCGTATATCAAAAGTTATGATTTGTTCCATGTAGAAGACCAAAAGGTAAAGGGAATGAATTGTCGACGGCAGCAATAGACCACGACATACAGTGCATAGGGTTTGTAAAGTGCAGTCTTTAAAATACCAATGTGTGATATCAGCAAATAACAAGGTCAGTAGTTTAATTGGGACCAGAGAGAGAGAGGTGGTCCAGATCAACAACTCACAACAAGTGTTAACTTCACAAGTTCATTTTCGCACAACCTATACTTGAGGTAAATAGGTAATTGGATATGAATGAGTAAAAAACTGGGTTTTGTGTGGTTAACTGTGTCCTCACTGCTTTAGCATTCAATCTGAATCAAACTAATCTTCAAAGCAACTTAAACAGAAATAAGAAAGAGAAAATACATTAAATTATTAATCTCAAAAGCAACTCAAATTTTTACCTTGTAGAGGGCCAAAGTCTTAATATTGCCATATATTCTATTAAAATCTTAGATGTCATCAGAGTCACCCTGGCACGTGTTAAGTGTCACATGAGATCGGTATTGGGAAGATCTGGACTTTATAAGCACAGGGGGAAAGGAATCCAAATGTGAAAAACACTTCACACAAAGGTATTGGCTTACTGCCATATGGCCCCGGGCACTGGGGACAGGTTCCTCGCAGAGCTGTGGGTTTCCTAGTGAGGAAGCTAGGGATTGGGTGGGGAATATGCTACGGTTGCACAAGAATGTGTTGAGTCCCACTTCGGGTGGAACTGAAAAATCTGGGCTTCATAAGCAACAGCAGACAACCCAAATGCATCAAACCTTTTTGGGGTGAAACTGGCCCATGAAATTCTGCGTGAGGTAAAGATGTAAAAGTGAGACTACTAAGGAGTGGAAGCCAGGTTCAAATCTTATCAACACCTACTTAATAATCACGCAAATCTATATTAATGATTCTTTGGCAGTAAAATAAAGCATTAGAAGTTCAAACTTATTTATTGAAGCAAGCAACTTCTCGCCAGATGCACACTCGAATTCAAGCATCTAAAGTGTCCCACCAAAGATTTATACAGCTACAACAACTAATCGATTCAAAACTGTCTAGTTTTATATGTTGCTTCGTAACAATGAATATCTGCAGAAATAACAGCAGCTGAATTCTCCAAATGCGTTCTTCAAATCACATAAAAAAAGGTCTTCACTACACATAATTGGCAGCTTCTGGCCCTGCATAGTTCATATGAACATACACCACTCTAACCGTGCTTAAAAACAAATGCTAGGTATTGAGTTCAAACATAAGCAGCAGCTCGAATACATATAACTCAAAAGGATGAAAAAATCATTACACCAGCCAGTTACTTGTTTAGGGATAAAATTTAATTAAAATGGAAAAATCATCACACAAGTAGTTGACTGAGGGAGTCAACATAAACCTAGAATAAATCAGGGGTCTTCCCTCTTTTGGAGCCCTGATATTAAAGCTCTTCCAAGGGCACATCCGCCAACTCATCATCACAATCAATCTCAGACATATATCAATATCCATTTCAGTGTGCCTCAGATTGAACCACAAATATGCCTAGCTAGAAATAATGTGATTAACATAATTTCATTCCAACTCTCTCCGATTTTTAAATTTCTTCAATCTCTTTTCAAATACGTCTTTACGATCGACATTCAACACCAGACACATCTATATTTCAGACTTCAGAGGACTGAGTTCAATAGTTGAACAGTTGATCACTCCCATAACTGCAATACTGGAAGCAAGGCTACCAACAGCCCCATTAGCCATTGAGGAATGCACAATCATCACTCCCACCAACTACCAAGAATTGATCAACAGTAGTTTCAATGAATTATAGAGACACATCCTGGATAGGTAATTCATCAATAAAATTGAAAACAAAGGGATGATGATGACAACACAGAAAAAAATGGTATCACCTTGGCGCAATAATCTACTGCTCAGAAAACATCAAAAGTCTGTTCAAAGAAGATCTCAATTTTCTTCACACAAATTTCAGACTGTAGTGAAGCCTTGTTTTTCAAAGATGGTGGCTAAAAACTACTAGACAGAATATCAACAAACAAAATGACAACTTTAAAAAAAGCATTATGATTATCCAATCCATCAACTCTAAACACAGCATTTAAAAAAAATCAAGTTACCACCAACGTAAAAATATAAATAAAAACATCAAGATGCATAATAATATAGAAATAAGAACTAACTTGACATCTGGCTTGACAGGCGTAATGCCACGTGCACGAAGATCAGAATCTTTGTCATCAAAGAAGCCTTCAGGAAGAGCGCCTCTGATATGCTTACTTTCTGAGCCAACAATCATGTTTGAAGTTTGTGTTTTATCCATAGCAGGCAGAATTTCATCACTTTTTGGCTCCATAACATTAACACTAGATAATCCATTTGTCTTGTTCTCGGAGTTAAACAGCTCCATCACTTGAGATTGAGCAGAACCCTGTGACTTTGGGTGTGATTCAGGGTCTCCTAACAAAGCAGAAGTAGTTCCTAAAAATATATTATCAGACAAACTATTATTAAGAAAAAAAATCAGACAGTCACAGATCTTAAGCAAAGCTTAAAATTCAGAATTTTATGTACTTGGACTACAACAAAAACTAATAGTTCATATTTTGTGGAAACAATAGCAGCCAGATAAAGATACATGCCTACAGCCAAGAGCAATGTTCAATCAATAATGACATAGTAATCCTATAAATATATGAAAAGTGTTCAAGATGCACAGCTTCTAAAATTTCAATAAATGCACTCTATTTTCGAAAGTCCAACAAATAGGAACATAAAACTAGATGTGGCAACCTTAACTCATTAACTATTAACCAGTCCAATCCACCAATAAATAATGAATTGGTTATCTATATTAATTAATGTGTGTTCTAAATGGATAGGGTAATATGGCTCATTTTAAATAAGCGGGTTAAGATGAATTACAAATGGATACCTATTAGGTTGAGTATTTATTTTTCTATTAAATAACAAAGGCAATAAAATCAAATACACACACTAATATACCAAAAAATACACACTAATACACTAAAAAATACACATACTAGTACACCAAAAAACATACACACGCTAATACACCAAAATATATATACATATACACAAAAAAACACACACGCCCATTAGTACACGAAAACATACTCACACACCCCCGGACCCGACTTAGGGCCTAACCCTAACCTCAACCCTGACCCCGGACCGTTTGTGTTTGTGTGTGCATGTTTTTGTGAATTATGTGTGCGAGTTTTTCGGTGTATTAGTGTGTGTGTATGTAAGTTAACAAAAGTATAAGTATGTGTGTGTGTTTTTCGGTGTGTTAGTGTGTGTTTGTGTGTTTTGGTGTATTAATGTGTGTGTGTTTCGGTGTGTGTCTGCATTTTTTTGTGTATTAGGCTTGTGTTTTATTTGATATATTAGTATGTGTTTATATTTAAAGTTCTAATTATTTTATGGGTTAATGAGTTTAACCTAACCCGTAATGATTCAACTCATTATAACCCGTTTATTAAGCGGGTTGAAAATGGATTGGATTTATTTTGCACCCAACCCTTTAAACCAACCCATAACCTGCCGATTTGCCATCTCTACATAAAACCATAATTGTGTAGTAAATGTAGAAAATAAAAAAAAAAACACTAACAAAAAGGGAATATCACAACTGTCATCTGTCAAACTAACAAATTATTTTCTTTAGCTACCCTCCCTAGTGACTATCTTGCAAACCCACACTTCATACCGAACAATCGAAGCTTCCATTACACTCTGTCAACCAAAATAGCCATTGAACATGGCCAAAAAGTAAATGTCATCTTTAGGCTTCTAAACAACTTGGAGATGACATTCATAGATATTAGGCTGCAACTATAATTCTCAAACATAAGATTGCACACCTGACGTTGATTTTCTATTCAGGAAACCAGAACACTAATATTTTGCCTTACACACTACTTTAGTAAAACCAGTACAACTGTAGATTATATGGTCATAGGCTCAACGAAATAGCTAATATTCGGCAGTAAAAGTATAGAGACTTGGATATAAGGGAAAATAAATAATAAACTCCAGCAACAGGCCCTTACCATTTTTTTGCCTCTTTGCCTCACAATTATCAAAAAAGTCTGAAGGAAGAACAGAAGATGACCGGGGCTTAGCCAATCCAGTGGAATTTTCAGTTTTATTGTTTTGCAAGTGTATAGGACGTTCAGCTTTAGGTTTAAGCAGCTCTGTAGAAGGCTCAGGCTGCTTTACATTGTTAGCCCGATTTAAAGCGGCAGCATTAGCTCTGTAAGTATTGATTGCCTGTCCAATATAAGCAATGTCAAAAATCGAGTCATATCTAACAAAAATCAAATATACAAAGAATTCTCTATACGATTGAAGCAGGAACCTTACACGAAAAGATTCAAACAATAACTGGAATTTTGATGTAAAAATGTGAAGATCTAGGATTTACAAAATGGACAAATTTGAAAGATCAATATTACGCTCTATTGACAATGCGAATTCTCTGCTCTGTTTTCCCAAGATTATACTAATCCAAGGATCCCAAAATCTAAACTTTTCAAGTATCTAACCAGTGAAGAAACAAACAAGATAGAAACGATAATGAGACAAATCTTTGTAGAGCAAGAAAATAGACATGGTCATGAATGCAATCTAAGAAGCACGGATATAAATATAAGATACGGGTACGATACGATATAGATACGACAAAACCCCAAAAAAAATGATACGGTTACGGTTGAAATACATCTATAAATATATATCTTTACTATTATGTAATGACTTGATATCTATAATTTTTAGTAATTCTTTAACAATAATAAACAACATTAACAAATTTTTATTTTCAAAAAGTTATCTATTGTCTCACTATAGTACATCTACAAAGTGAATATGATTGATTAAAGAAATAAGAACAAACATTTAACTATATTGTTTGCTTAGAAATATTTGTCGCTAAGATCATAAAGTAATCAACTCATTTAAATTCTTTGGATATGTGATGATAATGGATAATACTTGGGACACCCTTGTGTCTTCCCAAGTCATATGATTTTTTGTTGATATATTGATGTTTATGTGAAATCAAAATGTGATAAAGATTAAAACTAAAAATTATATATACTTCTTCACATAGAGAAATATCTACGAAATATCTATATATTTTATTTATTATTGGATCCATTTGATGTGTATCCGATACGTAACCTCGATTATCCGACTTGTATTATATTTGATACGGTATTTAATACGGATTTATCGACCTTAACGAAGTATCTTTGTTTCTTTGTTTCATAGAATGCAACCAATTCACGCAATACTGATGAATCCTTAATCCGAAAGTCAAAACTCAATAATAACCATTGTACAAAAAAAATAAGGAACTCCATAATGATAAAAAAATAAGATTTTAAACAGGTATAACACACCCATGACCCAACTGAGATTTTAAAACCTTCACCTCTTCCTCTGGGAATAGCAGGAGATATACCTCAAGCTATCTGCT
This sequence comes from Ilex asprella, assembly GCA_023539305.1. NCBI lineage: Eukaryota > Viridiplantae > Streptophyta > Magnoliopsida > Aquifoliales > Aquifoliaceae > Ilex > Ilex asprella. The sequence goes on along the minus strand of JAHQCQ010034302.1, from coordinate 19,462 downwards.
GGCGCTTATCATGGAGTAACGAGTAATCAAAACATTAAATCAGGTAGATAATTATATTTTACTCTTGAAAGAACTAAAAATTAGAGCATTCTTCATGTCCTTCTTGGGGATTCTCATCTTCCACACAAACAATTAGTCGAGTTTGAACGAATTAGAGTATTACCTCGTGATGTTTGCGAGAAGCTTGGTGTGCAGGCCAGTGGGAGTCGGATTTCAGAACAAAATCACAAACCCTACACACGGGCTGATCATTTTCATTGTACCTACAATATTTTGAAGAAAAAAAAGCAACAAATACAGAAAAATATAGTCAGGAACTTCATGATCAATAAAAAAATCTCAGTTATTGCAATCTCATCGTCAGTGATTCAATTAGATTAGACACAGAAAATATACGGTAAATGCAATAGGCGCAGCTAATCACCTCACAAGAGGATCTTCAATACGTTTCTCCTTCTTCGACGCATTCAATTTAGCACGAAACAAGGCCTTCTGTCTTGCTGCGTCCACCATTATTGTCTCAGGCTTCGTCGCTTCTCTGAAGTCGTTACTCCAAC
>JAHQCQ010034302.1:0-18505 GCA_023539305.1 Ilex asprella | reverse complement strand
CTAAGCTGTTCGAGGGGTGAGGTGAACGGACTGTGGGTCGGGGGAGGGACACGACAGGGGTTCATATGGGAGCGGTGTGGACAGTGGTGGCTATGGCGCTGATGAGTGGAGATAGGGAGGGAGAGGGGTAAAAAAAATACAAAAAAAAAAGGGAAAAATTCTTTTAATCCCTAGTTAGGCCATGCAAGATGACAAAATTTCGGAAAAATTAGTTATGAGTATTACTTTTTTCTATAATATCCGTTAAGTCTTATCATTTTTATTTTACATTAATGAAATCTTATTTTTAATGTTTTATTTTCAATGAAATCCTAACACCCTTATATTCTAATTTTACACCTGACCTTTAGTTACCAAAACACTTTCATTATTTCTCATATGTCACAATTCCAGCCACACATTCTTGGTGGGACTTTTCAATTATTATTTGTTCTCTCGCTCAACAATAGTGAGGTGTTTTGTTTTTTTTGTGTGTGTGGAAATTATGGATTAGAATTTGTATTGTCATTTTCTTCTCACTTTTAGCTCATTGGAAAACGGCTAGAGCTAAAAAATTCGCAATTGTTGTGTATCAAATGTTATTTAATTCAATTTTTTGTTTTTTTAGAGTAGATCAATTGTCATCCCTTTTTATTACATGAGTTAATTTACTTAATTTTTTTAGAAATAACTTTGAGTTTTTATTGACACTATTGTTACAAACACATGGATGCTCAATTTTTAACTTTGATGGTGCTATTTTCTATTTAGAAAAAATCGGTTGCAATTGGGGTGGTTATTCGAGATCATTTTGGAACATTTGTGGCGAGTTTAGCTGAAAGGGTTAAAGGCAATCTTCGTCCGGAGTATGTTGAAGCAGCGGCTACTCTCTTTGGAATTAAGCTTGTCATCGAATTGGGTCTTAACAAGGTGATATTGGAAGGCGATTTGAAAAATATTATCAATGCCATTGGATTGGACCAAGGGATCCAAATCTCTGGTATTGGGATGTTTATCGACCATGTACAATCCGACCCATTTCCATAATAATATATTCAGAGCGCTAATAATCTTCACAACCACTAAATGATAGAGTCTTCAAATAATGAATAAACTATGATACCAATTTCATATATATTTCAAGCATGTACACCTAGCCTATTATAAATTACACGTCTCAGGTGTAATACACTATTCAGTTATAACTTCTTACTAAAAATAGTCATACAACTCAATGTTTATAACGTAACATGTTCAGCTATTCAATAATAACCAAAAAAGATTAGCAGTTCAAACAATCACAAACTTTCTTGTCTCCTGATAATCTAAAAAAAAGAAAATATTGTAGGATGAGCATCAACAACTTAATAGAGTAGCTCAATATCAGGCAAACGAGTTTAAAAATAGCATAGTTTGACAAGATTGGGCAAAAACAAAACGAACATTTGATACATATATAAGAGAAAGTACAAAATCATCAAGTACAATGCCACACTGGTGAGCAATAATCCTAATAGACTATTCAAGGTCAAAACGATCCATATGAACATACGATCCAATAATTTAGAGGACTTGCACGCTAAGGAATATACACTCCCAAGTCAATACGATAAAATTCAGTACCTGAGTTCGATAACTAACAAAACCACCCAAGCCTTTACGAACTCATTGAGAAACTCTCTACGACCTCAACCTGGAACATAAACTCTCTTCCACTCAAATCTGTGCGCACTTACATTTCATTTAAAAGGATCCCAGAGTTTCCAAATTGTACCAGTAATACAATTAATATGATCATTTCAAAATATTAGTGTGAACTCCACTCAGAAATCCTAATCCGGGTCCGGATCTAAGTCAAAATTTAAAACATCAAATCATCTACTTTAAAATATGCTAAAGCATCATAAATAACATATGAAATAATTTAGAAAACAAATTTGAAAAGCATTATCTGTTCTAGAATTAAGAAACCCTATTAGTCTCGGTATCTTGATTTGAAATAACAAAAAAATAAATAGTGTTATTTCTTGATGAAATTCAACCCACATAATCCATTTAACTAATTATACATGAGTTTAAAATTTATTCAGCAAAAATCACTCAAAAATTGGGTCAAATTGGCCCTAGAGGCCAAAAATAGTCATTTTGCTCCTCATTTTGATCTGGTTGTTGAATCGACTTGAAGATTACTTAAACCTCCGCACGAATGTTGCAAAACTTTTGGCACCAACCAAAACCCAATAAGACATCGAACTCGCCCTCATACACCAACGGGGTGCACTGGTGTACCTCTCTTTACTTCATTGTCTTCCCCAAGAAACCCAATGTGTCCTTCTACCAGCCTTGACCACCCTGTTTCTCACCCCTTGTTTCTCATTACTCAGTACACCTGTGAAACCCCTCTGAGTCTACCAACTCACCTCACACCCCTCTGTGAAACCCCATAGGTGCAATTGCTTGAATTAACCTCTAACCTATCAAAATATTGAACTAAAATTAGAGAAAAATAAGGTTTTTTAAACATGGACAAACCTGCAACTTGAGTTTCAACCCCATTAACAACCTCTGAACTAAAATCTAATGATGGAAATGGGTTCATTGGGTCTATTTTGGTCTTGGATCATATCTCCCAACATCAAAACACAAAATTTAGCAAGGTTTGATTTTTCCAAAACCCTTGAAACCCTTACTCGTTTTCACACCTTAAACCACTACCACCAACTACGACGATCCTCCAAACTACCACCCTCCACACTTTCTACCACCTAGTAACCCATCCCCGAGCACAAATCACATCAAAACCTCAAGAATCATCAAACTTATTTCAACCCATTTTTAAACACGAAATTTCAAAACTAAAATTCATGCATAAACAGTGCTCAAAATGAAATTTAAACGCCATAATCAAACTCCTAAGGTCCTAATTAGTTAAGAAGGATACCCTTTATAGCTCGAGCAAGCTTCTCCCAAAATTTTGCTCTTGACATTTTCTTTCTTTATCAAACTTCTCCATTTGGTTTCTCTCACTACAGACGAGTTCTATCTTCTCTAGGGCTTTGCATGAAGACGTCGGCATTTTCTCAGCACCTTTGGAAGCTTGGGGAAGGACGGGGAGCCCTCAAGTACAGCCAGACAACTACTTTGGGAGAAATGTCATGCAATGGCACTTTTGTAAATAACTCAAAATTAGAAAATTAAATTTTAAATTACATTTTTTATAATCAAATATACATTAAAACATGCCCTAAAAAATTATCCATTTAATTTTTAGGGTTCTAAATCACTTCCAATTTCCATTTTCTGAAAACCAAGTCTTTACCGATCAAGTTCATGAATATGCTAGTTCACTCGTGGCTTTTTCCAGAAGATGGATTAGAAAAGATGGTGATTGTATTGCAAATTGTCTAGCAAAGTTTGCTTTGAATTGTAATGAGTCTAAGAGTTGGAGAGGACTATGTCTTGAGTTTTTGTATCATCTCCTTCATAAGGATGTTCTGCCTTGTTAATGAATTAATATTATTCAGTCGTTTCTTATAAAAAATAAAATAATATTCACTTCAATTGCGATTCTAAAAACACAAAGCACTAGAGTTCTCATCATGAAAACTCTTCTCCATCGAGAACATATAGGGTCTAAAGCCCTCTATTGCATCCCATAATAGCAATTCTAAAAAATATTAATAATTGAATATTTCATAAAACTAGCAAGTAAACAATAAATAATTTAAAACATAAGAAGTCGGAGTATGTATGAATAGAAGAAGACTAATGTTATATCTCAATACCTTAGGATATCTTTTGGTTGTTGTATTATAAGGCGTATTAGAACATCTCCAACCATGACTCAAATTTTTACTCAAATTTAAATTAATATTTGAGTAAAAAACTTGATTTGATACAAAATGTTCTAATGGTCAAATTCAAATTTAAAGAAGGAGAAACCCAAATTTAAATGTGGGTAAACTCAAATTTAAAAGAGAGTAAAGCTGACCATTGAATTTTAAAAGAGAGTGACATCTCACAATTAAATATTTGAGTAAAGATTTGAGTCTCCCTTAATTTGAGTAAAAAAAAATCTCCCTTGATTTGGTATAAGTTTGAGTCAAATATTGAAGCAACTTTTTTGAGTTTTTTTACTCAAATGTAAATTTGATTTTAAATTTAAGTAAGGGTTGAAGATGCTCTTAAAGAGTCATATTGGATTAAAACGTTTTAATACAAGTTTAGGTTTGGAGATGCTCTTAAAGAGTCATATTGGATTAAAATGTTTTAATACAAGTTCATACTACATTTGGATGCAAAAAATAACTTCATGTTATGTATAAGATTAACTATATAAGTATTTCATCTCAATAATTCTAATACAATCTATATGTTTTATTGATCTATGTTAATACCACCAGAAGATGTGGTATTATAATATAGTCTAGATGTATTATATCATTATTTTATAATTTTGCGCTCAATTTAAGAAAAATCCATGTGATCATTTCTTCTTATTTATTTTAACATCATCCTGCCTTCATAACAAACCGACTTTTCACTTTTTTACAATGACCTGATATCCCCCTCATATGGACAACTTGCAAAATATGCGCCTCATTTATCGTTCACATGGGTAATGATAAACAAAGACATTAATAATAAATAAATGCATATATCCAAAATACACTTTTACGCAATTAAAACATAATATTATTTAAAAATATTCATAATAAGTAACATTTATATAGTTGTTGATTCTATTGATATAGTCTTACGAGATATGAGATCACTATAAGGGATCAAATTGGAGATGATTAAGGGCATTTTAGTCGACTTATTTAAATACTACTGAATAAATGACCTAGGGATGTCAATGGACGGAAGAAAAATGAGTATTCGTCCAAACCCGTCCTGTTTGGACCGGGGATGGACTATACGTATTGAACGGTAGACGTATACGGGAATACTCGTATAAACCCGTGCGGGGATGGACTTACCCTTACCCCCGCCCCTCCCCTCCCCGTCCCCGTTACCCGCAAAAAAAAAATATATATATTGAGTTGATTGAGATTATTTTACCACCATTATGTTGTTTTGGATATTTGTTTTTGTTTTGTTCAAATATACAGTATTTTGAAGTAGTATTTTGGACATTTTGTTGTTTGTGTTTTATTCAAATATGTTATGTTATATTATGTTGTGTTAGATTATTTAGAATGCTATTGGATTATTTAAAATATTGGATTTAATTAGTTTGGGCTTGAGCGGGTACGGGGGAAGCGGGGACGGGAATTAAAAATTTACCCGCGGACGGGGGTGGACCGGGGATAGACGAAGTTTTTTTAAGCGAGTACGGGGATGGAGACTACACCCCCCGCCCCCGCTTCGGTCCATTGACATCCCTGACCTAACCAAATATTATATTAGACTTGATATTTGTTATCCAACTTTTAATACCGTACTTAACAGATGCTTGATTAGAATTGATATTATTTTTAGTCTCTGTTTAATCTTAGATTTTATCCATTTATCTAGAATTGTTTTGTATTCTCTAGTACAATCCCTATTTTGTTAATGTGACATCCAAACGACTCCTAGATGTCAATATTTGTCAAGGGAATGATAGAATTTGAATAAAATATATTATTTATGCAATTTAAGATTTCATGCAAATAAATTATCAAAAGTAAGACTTCATTGATATAAACAAAAATGATACAACTTAATTGATATTTAGGGAAACAAATAATACTTATTAGTAATTTTTCTAAAAAATAATCTTTAATATAAAATGACAAAGATGCCCTTAATTTTTTTTTAAAAAAAACCCTTCATCCTTATTCACTCTCTCTCACTCTCTCTATCTCTCTCTTTGCATATTTTTATTTTATTTTATTTTTCATATTTCAATAATATATATGGGACTGCAAAATGGGTGATGGTTGTGGTTGGTACTAGCGGAGAGGGTGGCGGTGATGTTCGAGTGATTGAAGTGAAGAAGAAGGAGAATAAGAAATGACATTGAGGGTAAAACAGTCTTTTTGCTATTTGTTGTCAACGGTGTTAGCAACATATTTTAGTCCAATAACATAAAGGGGTTATGTACATATTTTGAAATGGAAAGGGGATGATGTGCACAACAGTCTAATCACATGGGGCTTAAAAAATTCCCCCCCCCCTCAAAAAAAAAAAAAAGATATAGGGTCAATTCTATTTGGGCGAATGATATTTTGTACCTCAACAAATTTAAACTTTTTTAAAATTTGACATAAATAGTAACGCAAGTTACTGTAAAGGTTACATTGTAGTTTTTTTTTTTCTTTTACTAATTGCTATTCTTTAGTGTGACCATTTCATGTGATTCCAATGTTTTTAGGATTTTCACATTTTGCATCCCGAAAGATGTTAATACTTCCACTTTATACTTTAAAAGACCATTTTTATCACATTGCACCCTCATTTTTCTAAATTGGTTATAATGTAGCCCCTCAGATCAGCTGTTGTTTGTCTTCACATCAAATCTCATTGCACATGCGACATATATGTTTTGCCCATGGGCAAAACTATAAAATGCCCATACCGGCATCATTGCACCCACGACTCACATGCTAAATGCAAAGTGCTCCATCAAAAGCTCTCCATCGCCCCGGCACCGTGGGTTGATCCATGTTGCATAATGGAACCTTTATGTTAAAATAAATATACTTACTTCACTAATTTTGAATATATTTCAAACATATTTTACCAAACACTATACTGTTGTCACAATAATCAGAGAAGATCAATAAGCCGAAGCCCAAACACCACCTACCCTGTTTTCGTACCAAATACAAGGGTAAGTATGCACATTTGATTTGGGCTAGGCCAGTTCATTCTGCCCAACCTAAAGTTGCCTGTCTGGTTATACCAAAACCCAAATTCTAATTGATTTGGGCCACACTGACCCTGTTCAGGCCTCGCTTCAGTCGTAAAACCCCTGGTGGTATTGGCCAGTCACCGGAGAGAGAGAGGAGCAGAGATGGAGGAGCGAGTGAAGCTTTTGGCCATAATCGGAGCTGGAGCTCTGTTGGGTTCTGCTTCTACGATTGCTCTTCTCAAGTGTCTGTCCAGGTGAATACATACATACACAATCACGCACACCTGTTCTCACATACTCACAGCATGCTAGCAATTCATTTCCCAACGATGAATGAAAATGCAATTTGTGTGTGTGTGTGTGTGTGTGTGCATACATTAAATGTATTTGGTATTGAAGTTTATGAGATGATGATGTGTATTTTTTTGCAGAAACGGAGCAGACCAGTCTATTAGAAAGGCAATAGAATCAAATGGTAAGTTTTTCTGGAAAATCAACTTATCACGTTTACCTAGCTAACAATCTTATAGAATGAATGCTCCTTATCATGCATTTGTACATAGCATTGTCGTCAAAAAGTTAATTACATTTTCCAGTAAGGATATATTACACTTCAACGTGTTAAACCATTGGTTTTTAGCAGTAAGCACATTATGGTCTCTAATATATCAATAGATTTCACAGTTACTAGTCTTATTTTTTCGATGTCTCCAAATGTTTCATTGAGAGAAAAGGGATTTCTGATTTTATTGAGGTATCCATGTGGGATATTTTATCTGGAGACCTTGACATATGTGAGGACATCAACATTTTAAAACTCGGGGTTCATATATAAGTGAGTGTGATATTCGAATTCCCCCTTTATCTTAGTTTAGTAAATGTAACCTCAGAAGATATTTGTTATACTGCTAGATGAGTTCGGTACCAAAAAATAACTTTTCGATACCATGTCTGCTCCTTTTTTGTCAAATAAAAATGTGATCTATGTAAAGTTTTCATATTTTATTGTTTTACTTTATTTTGTGGTTTTACAATTAATGATTCAAAGAGATTGTGGAATTCTTTGCTAATCTTTATTCTGGCCATAATTTTTGTAGACCTAGCTTATTGGGACTTGAGTGGTGTCCTATTGATGGAAAGATGGCGAGATGGTTGGAGAGACTTTTTAGTTTTTGAGTGTTCTAGAGGTAAAGCCCTGAGACCGGATGGCTTCACCATTGCTATATTTCAAGTATGCTGGGAGGATATGAAGGATGACTTGATGAGGGTTTTTGAGGAGTTATTTTCATATTGGTGTGGTTAATGCAGTTGACCATGCTACATTCTTTGTCTTATACCCAAAAAAGTCAATTCTTTGAATTGAAGGAGTTTAGAACTATTAGTCTTATTACTAGTTTGTATAAGATCATAGTTAAAGTCCTTTCCGTTAGGCTTATGGAGTGTTTGGTGTTACTTGGATTTTGTTATGGGAACAAAAGATTGTGGGAATAGATGGAGGACATGGATTAGGGGTGCTTGGGATCAATGAATTTCTTTGATATGTTAAATGGAAAACCTAGGAGTAAGTTTAAAGCTTTGAGGGGGCTGAGACTGGGGAATCCTTTGTCGCCATTTTTATTCACTTCGGTGGTGAATGAGTTGAGTAGGTTAATGAAGAGGCTGATACATCTAATCTGCTCGCGGGTTTTTCCTTCATTTCGGTGTCTCATTTGCGGTTTGCTGATGATACAATTTTCTTCTCTTCAGTAGATGAGAAAAAATTTAGAAACTAAAAAAAACTTGTGAAGGTGTTTGGATTAGTCTCCGGTTTGAAGATTAATTTGGAGAAAAACATAATTATAGGGATTAATTTTAATTAAAAGAAAATTGAGAGGTTGGCTAGAGAGTTGGGATGCATAGTGGGTAGTTGGCCCTTAAAGTACTTATCTCACGGTAAAATGCTAGATGGAATGGAAGAAAACTTTTATTTTTATAGGGGGAAGGTTAACATTAGTACAGTTTGTGTTGCAAAGCATTATTATCTATTACTTATCTGTCTTTAAGATGCCTTGTTTGGTGGCTAAAAAGGATTGAAAGGATGGTTAATTGATGAGGGACTTCTTATGGGAAGTGAATGAGGAAGAAAAGAAGGATCATTTGGTGTTTTGGAATGTGGTCACTAGGCCAAAAGCTAATGGTGGAGTTTCATTGGGGAATTTGATGAAAAGAAATGAGGCCTCGATTGGAAAATTGCTTTGGAGATTTCCACTGGAGCAAGTTTCATGTTGGAATGCTAAGGGAGATCTTTCGGAGTCCATGAAAGTCAATTTGTTAGGGGTTATCTAACTTTTCTTAGATAGTAAGTTTCATGTTGGAAGATGGGTTTAGGGTTTGCTTTTAGGTCGATATTTGGAGGGAGAGTTTTCATTTGCTAGTCTTTTTTTTTTGAATTTATTGTGTCTCTTGTTATCATAGGAAATGAATTGCATCTTTGGTTATATTTTTCTCCTTTCCAGTTTATTGAGATTTTGATTTCCGTAGAAATCTTAATGGTAGAGAACATTGGGAGTTGTTGTTACTTCTTACTATGCTTGATAATGAGGTTCTAAACCTATTGTGTGGGGCCTTGAGTGGAGCCTTATTGAGATGAGGGTAGGAGGGTGAATGGAGAGACCTTTTGAGGTGGAGGAAGTAAGAAAAGCGGTGTTTGAGTTTAGTAGAGAGAAGGCTCCTAGTCCGGATGGGTTTACGATGGCCATTTACAAGGTTGTTGGGATAATATGAAGGATGATTTCATTCGAGTGGTTGAGGAATTTTTTCATAAGGGTGTTATCAATGGGGTTACAAATACTACATTTATATGTCTTATCCTGAAAAAAAAAAGCTTATTCTTTGAAAGTGAAGGATTTTAAATCAATTTGTTTGTTTACAAGTCTATACAATATTATTGCAAAAATACTTTCTATGAGACTTAGGGAGTGTTTGTGTGATACATTTTCAACTGTTTGGGGGTGTTTATGAGGGGGAGACAAATTATGGATTAGTCCTTGTAACAAATGAGGTTGTTGAGGAGTATAGGGTTGAAGGGTAGAAAGGTTTTGTATTGAAGATTGATTTTGAGAAAGCATACGATCGGGTTGAAATTTTTGGATTTTGCGTTGGAAGCAAAAAGATTTGGATTGAGATGGAGAAAGGGGATTAGGGTTGTTTGGAGTTGGCAAATTTTTCGATTATAAGAAATGGGAAGCCGATGGATAGATTTAAGGCATATAGGGGACTTAGACAGAAATCATTTATCGCCTTTTTCGTTCACATTGGTTGTGGATGGGTTGAGCAGGGTGATGGATATGGCAGAGAGACATAACCTGGGGTTTGTTATGGGGAGGAAAAGGATTAAAGTATCCCATTTGTAATTTACAGATGATACTATTTTTTTTTCTCTAGGGAATGAACAAAAATTAAGTAACTTAAAGTTAATTGTTGATGCCTTTGGAGTGATTCAAGGTTTAAGGTTAATGTGGAAAATAGCATTATTGTGGGTATAATTCTAGAAAAGAAAAGTTTACTAGGTTGGCTACGGAGTTGGGGTGTTTGGTGGGTGAGTGGCCACTACAACACGCAGGACTTCCTTTAGATGGTAATCTAATATCAAGGACTTTTTGGGATCCTGTTGTTGAGAAAATTGGAAGGAGTTTAGACAGATGAAAGAAATCTTTTTATTTCTAAGGGGGTAGATTAATTTTGATTCAATCAGTCTTGTCAAGTATCCCTATATACTTTATGTCTCCTTTTAAAATGCCTCGAGTGGTGGTTAGGAAAATTGAAGGTTTAGTGAGAGATTTTTTGTGGGACGGTGTAGGACAGGGTAGGAAGGTTCATTTGATTTATTAGGAGGTGGTAACTAGATCAAAAGATAAGGGAGAACTTTCAATTAGAAATTTCGTGAATAGGAATGTTGCCTTGGTTGGGAAATGGCTCTGGAGGTTACCTTTGGAGCAAAATTTTTATGGTATGTTGTTAGTAGGAGTAAGTATGAATTACAACCTAATGGGTAAGATGCTAATGGGGTTGAAAGGGATACTTTCTAGTTTTTTCTCAGAAAGTCAAGTTCATTGTCATATCAAATCGTATATCGGAAGGCGTATCGTGTTTTAAAAATAGTATATCGTATCGTGTATCGTAAGATACATGCAATTTTATATAAATAATAATAAAATATATATACCTTTGAAAAAAAATCATACATTCATAAAAATATATCATTTCATTAATATTCCACCAACTATTCAAGTCATCAACATAGTTCACTAATATTATAATGCAAAGTTACAACCATAGTTCACTAATTCAAACTTCAAACACTAAAGAGACTGGGCTTTGTAAATAAATTAAAAAATTAACATTAACAAAGATTCATAAATTTTGATACAAAAAACCAAAAAAAAAATTGACTTTGTAAATAAATTAACATAATTTCTTCAACTGCACAGGACCACATGTTTGTTGGAGTACCTGGGTAGCCCAAAACGACGTCATTTCGTAAAAAAAAAAATTAACTTTTGCACTTATCGTACGTATCGTACCGATATGTATCGTAAAAACATATCATATGGACAATACAACGCAAAAACGATACAAAACTATGATCCGTATCGTTTTAGTCCTGTATCGTGACGTATCATACGATACGTATCGCGTATTGTATGATACTAACAACTATGTTCATTGTGAGTGATGGAAATAGAGTGCATTTTTTGGATAACTTATGGGTTTGGGAGTCTTCATTCTCTACTCTTTTTCCACAATTGTATCGTGTCTGTTGCTATCAAAGTCGATTGATTGCATCTATGGCTTGGTCATTTTCTAATCCGATTTCTTGGGATTTTGGGTTTAAGGGGGAATCTTAATGATAGGGAGGGTTTAGAGATGGTGAGTCTCCTTTCTGTGCTTAATAGTGTTTCCTTGAATCCAAATTCTGAGGATAGGAGGTATTGGATGGATAGTCCTATGGGAATCTTCTCTTACAAATCTTTTTTCGAGTCTTTATTCAATAATCTTTTGATTCCCTTATTCAAACCATCTTTGAAGATTTGGAGGTGACTTTAAACGTGCAGGTTTGTGCATGGATTATTTCTCACTCAAAGATTAGTATTAATGAGGTTCTTCAAAAGAGGAGATTGAATCATTGCCTTCAATCGCAATGGTGGGTTATATGTAGAAATGAGAATGAGAATATTAATCATTTTTTTTGCATTGCCGATTGGCACAGAAGCTTTGGAACAAACTTTTTGACCTTGGGGGTTTTTCTTGGGATGCCCCGGGGACTATGGTTTCTATGTTTTGAATGAACAATGTGGGATTTGATGGGACTTGTAGATGGAGGATTATTTGGAACAGTGTACACTTTGGGTGATTTGGAAGGAAAGGAATGCGAGGATTTTTTAGGATTAGCATTAAGAGCTTACGGGTTTATAGGATAAAATTTATTTTTTGGCATCTTTTTGGGCCTCAAAGTCGAAGGAATTTGAAAATATCTCTCTTTTGTATTAAGACAAGCTAGAAGGCATTGTGTAGCTTGTAGATTGTTCACTGTTTTGTCTGTATTGTATGTTTTGTGGTGAACTGTTTGTCCACACTTGTTTTTTGTTTTATTGTAATAATCTCTTGATTATCAATAAAATTGTGTTTCTTATCAGAAAAAAATAATGTTTCTTTGCTTTAAAATTCTTTGGATAAAAGAGTTTGATTAATGATTACCTCGGCGTTTGCTCTTGTAAATCTTACTTCGAATCATTTAATGATGATCATTCTATCATTATTTCGTCCATCTTTCTTTTTTTTTGGTTAGACCATCCAGTAACCAAAAATCATTTTGGGCTCCGACTAATCTGGATTCGAGCAAGGTAGGACCACAAAAGCGGCAAAGCTCTCTTTACCGAACGCAGTTGCGTTCCTAAGACTCGAACTCGAGACCTTGGTTAAGTTAGAACAGTTCCTTACCAACTGATCTAATGTTCGGTGGTATTTCGTCCATCTTTCTAGATTTGGAATTCCAGTGTTTTTCTAAAAGTGCAAGTTTGTAGATGGCTAATCACTATGGCAAGATTAATACTAGCGATGTGCTTCAAATAAGGGAACTTAGACATGTCTTTTACCTCAATGGTGTGTTATGTGTAAAGAATAGGGATGGTACTGGACTGGGACGGGGCCTGGGGCGAGGAGTAGTCTCTACCCCCGTATAAGCTTAAAAAACATTCGTCTACCCTTGAGCCACCCCCGTTAGTTGGGAATAATATCTGTCCCCACCCCGCGGGTAAATTTTGATCACCCTCCCCTTCTCCGCCCATAACAATTAATTTCTATGATTTTAAGAAAAAAATTGAAAAAATAAAAATAAAAAACCTCACAAATGGATTTATAAGAAGGATAAAAACTCATTATATAACAAATGAATCAAACATAAAAACTCACAAAAATAATATGTATAACAAATGTGTGTTTCACTTAATTATTTTATTTGTTTTATCTAAATAATAAAATACAACATAAAAAATGACTTTTACTTTTCGCAATTTAGATCGTTTTAAATTTTACTTTAAAATTAATCCTCCTGCTAATATTAACTCCCCAAATTTAATAGGAAAAAATAGTGCCCGTAAGGGTGTGTTTGAGTTCAAAAGTGCTTATAGAACTTATGACTTTTCATAATCACTTGGAAAAAAAAATTAGAACAACTTATTTTAATACTTCTAAATAAGTCAAAAGTAATTTTACCACTTAAATAAGTAAGTAAAAAGTAAAAAAAATGTTTCTACTTCTTTAAAATCACTTTTTTACAAAACACTTTATCACCGTCGCTGTCGCTGTCGCTGTCGCCACCACTACCACCCACCACCACCCGTCATCACCCGCTCCCGCGATCAACCACTGTCACACACACCCACCACGCCTACCACCATTACTTCCATTTACCACCACCCACCACCATCTCCCACTAGCACTCGTTGTCGCTCACCACCACCATTGTCGTCGCTTACTACCACCATGGTCATCGCCCACCACAACAACTCGCCACCGCCATCGCCATCGCCATCATCCATGTCTGTCATTACCACCATCGTCACTCAAAATTCACCACCACTATACGTCCATCAGTCAATACATATGATTTATCCTTGGTCCAAACAGAATTGGTTTGAACAAATACCTATTTTTTTCCGGTCCACTGCCAACCCTAGTAGAGCAGATGGTGAGAGTGTGGATAATCTATTCTTACATTGTCTCATGGCTTTATCACTATGGAATAAATTGTTTAAGTGAGTTGGCCTTTGTTGGGTGGCTCCAAGATCTATATTATCTATGATTTGTTTGGAATTTATGGGTTTGGGAGGAAGTGGAAGAGGGAAGACACTTTGACATTGTGTTCCTTTTGCAACAATTTGGGGCTTATGGATGGAGAGAAATGCGAGAATCTTTGAAGACAAATGGGAGTATGTTGAAGGTTTATGGGATCGACTTTATTTCTTGGCTTCTTTTTGGGCATTCATGACAAAGGACTTTGATAGTATTTCTCATTTAGTATCAGGGCGAGTTGGATGGCATCCTGTGGACTAACAGATGAATTCAATTGTCAAACCTTTTGTTTTTTACTTTATATGGTACTAATCATTAGATTGGACAACTTTTGATTGATTCTTGTACTGCTGTTTTTATTTCAGTTATTAATAAAATTATTGTTTCTTATCGAAAAAAATGCATTAGATCTACAGTACTAATCAATTTCATTGGTACCAAAAATGTTTTGGAGGTACCACTTATCCACTGCTAGATATGCTATTTATCTTTATATTCTTACCTATGTTATCTTTCCACTGTCTTTGTAATTTATGACAATTTTCTATCGCTGTCATTTTTAACAGGTAATGAGTTTATAACCAAGACACCTACTAGAGGCCATAATTTTCTTGGGGACAAAAATCACGTGACAGCCAGTCCAGACCTGTTAAATGATGAAATAGTTTCCGAACAACTAACCAGGTACATGAATATCTAGGCCCATGCTTAATTAGGCCTGCATCATAGGGGCCACAAGTCCACAGGGGAAAAGGAGGGTTCAGTTGTGCTCAACTGAAACCAAAAAATGATTTGGAAGTCAGTGAGCACTGGAACCCAATCACAAACATTTTTTATTGTCCAGCTTCAACCTAAAGACCTTTACTTAAGATTTGTCAACAAAAAAATTTTCAAAAGAGAGGATCGAAAGATTTGTAGGTGAGCTTAATCAGACATGGAGTAATAATAGTGCACCACGTTGACCTGATGACCCATTTGGTTGGAAGAATGGAAGGGAGAGAATAGTGCTTATGGTCGCGAGAAGGGAAGGGAAGAGGTGAGGGATTCCTCTTTCCTCTAGGTTCATGATATTATTTTCTCCCAAATTGGAGGAAAATGGGAGGTGACGGGGATCGCAAGAAAACCAGAAAAAAAGACCGGAGTAGGATTAATTTAGGCTTGATTTAAGCATTGAAATATTGGAATTAAATTCTGTTGGTAAAATTAATTTTTCTGTCCATATTTGGACCTTTTAAAAGAAGCCAATGAATACCATTCTTCTTGTCATTAGATGTTGTCAACTGCATAGCAAAATATTGAATTGAATTGAAGTTTGTTTATCCAAGCTCTCAGTCTTCTCTCTCTTCTACTTCCTCTCTACATTTTCTCCATGTGGGTGCTGCATTAGGAGAAACTACTTCTCTTAATCTTTCTGTCCTTGAAAAAAGCCTTCTTTCTTTTGTATTTAAGAATATAATAGTCGGTCAAGGAAACTCCCCTTTTTCATTCTTTCCTCCTTTCCTTCTTATTCAACCACACTCAGATGGTAGAGTTACTTACCAAAAAACACTAGGGAAATGTCACTTTCCTTCCCTAGGATGCCTTTTCTATACTGTGTTGCATACAAAGTTCTTGAATTTCCTTTTTCTTCGTTCAACGGTCCACATCATCAAATGACCACTATGTATAAAAGTTTGTGGGTAGATGTTTAACCATGGTATTAACTTTGGTGAGATATTTTAAACTCAGATAGATTGTTCTGATCTTGATTGTATTCCAAAGTTGTTTAAGTTTATATTTTACAGGTAGCAGAAACTATGAAGCACGAACACTCTCAAGAAAATTAAGTATCCGTATCGAACACCGATACTCTTTAGACACATGTCCGATACTCTTTTATTCGTGTCCATAATTAAATGATAAATTTTTTAATTTGGACCACGTTCGACACTTCTTTTGTGACGTATCCGACACTTCCTTGGACCTATCTACTACTAAATAATAAACATGTGTTGATATATGACTAATAAAACTTAAAAATTTAAAGAAGAAGTATTTTTTTACTATGAGAGAATATATAGTAAGACTAGACATAGTAAAGTTGTACTCAAAATATAATAATTAAAAATAAAAGATGCATAAAAGTTTTAAACAAGAGGAATTGAGAAAATGTGAGCAAACATTTAACGCATTTATGTTTGGTACACATTACAAGCATTTAACCAATATATGTTCGGTATACATTGTCTACAAAAACATTTATGAATATTTGACTTTATGATACTTTATTCTAAAAATTCACACTAGATGACTAGACATAACATTTATGTATCCGTGTCCGTGTCCGTGTCGTGTCGTGTCGTATCCGTGTCCGTGCTTCTTAGGGTAATAATAATGGACAAGAAGCGAGGGCAATGCTACATTTTGTCTTCTCTTGCTGTCTTCTACACCTTGAATGAAATAACAATGTTTATTTGATTCTATGAATTTGCATATACCCTTGTTAGTGTATAATATTTCTAAAGGGGTCCTATGCCTGCATAATGCCAATAGTGTATTCTGGTTATCATTAAGTTTCATTTGGAATTTCAGCAATTGTTGACTTCTTGTTGAAGTTTCTAGAACCTTGTAATAAATCATCCATATATGCTCATGAATATAAGGATATGTATAGGTATACAAGTGCATGGGCATTGGTGGACATGGTTGTTTCAATCAGTAAAATGTTTATATTTCATTCTGTAGATTTCTAATTCCCCCTTTTTTACCCTTTTTTGTCTTCATCTAATAGGACTAGGGACTATACATTCACGCATGTACCTACTGGGACTTGAAACCTATACCTTTTCATTGATTGTGGCAGTATGTAACTCAAGCTAACACCTAGTGTTTTATGGGGAATTTTATTTTGAGCATAACTTCATTTATGTTCCTGTTCTGATGATATTCATTAGGAATATTCAGTTCTTTGGCCTTGAGGCTCAACAGAAAGTGACTGCATCATATGTTGTAGTCATTGGTCTTGGAGGGGTTGGAAGTCATGCTGCATCTATGCTTTTAAGGTCAGGGGTCGGCAGGCTTCTTCTTGTGGATTTTGATCAGGTATCCTTTTTTTATGAATCCCTCTTTTGCTAGCATTTCAAAGTTTGTCTTTTCTTATTGTCCTGTATTTTATGGGGATACCTATTTTTTATACATCATTTAGGAGTCTTCTCCCACCTGTTCAGTTTGTCACTTTGTGGCAAGCTTTCCTATGTTCATCTTATTTGTACTCCTCCAATTTTCATTTCATTTTCTCTTCGCTTCAAAGGTAATTGCACGTGTTTTCTTTGAAAGCAAAATAAGTCTTTTTAGGGCTGTGCTTATAGAAACAGTAGGATTTTCCTACTGACATCTGTGAGTTTTGTATGTATTTGCTTCTAATTCCAAAATTTAAATTCTTATTAAGTCCAATCTATATTCTCATTAAGTCCAATATCACTTCATTTTTAAGTTCATTGAGTTTGGTCTAGAATTCAACATTAAGTTCAGTAGTGATGAAAGAGGTTAACATTATGACTTCGGATTCAACTAATGGTACTAACCATCCTGTTGCGAATTTGCAACTTTCTTATTCATTCACTTGAGATTTTAAAATGGATTGGTGGTGGTTGGGCCCTAGACATTTGGTGTAGCTCATGTTTTATGAGAGGTTCTGCACCAGATCCTGTTAGAGCTTGCCAGGAAGTACATGGTATGGTGGTGCAGTGAGTAGACCTGACAAAAAAATGTCATTCTAATACTCGTTATTTGCCCTGAAAGCAATCAAAAGGCAGTCATTTGTCTGTTGTTTATTAACATCATCACAGAATATTTAGGAGTCTCTTCTGGGACATTGCTGGAGAAAGAAAGGCAGACTACTAAAGTTTTGTGCCATTTGGATTGCGAGGAATGTGAGTTTATGACGATTTATGGAAGTGAAGATTTTGTGGGATAATTCATATCCTCAACTTTTGAAGATGTCAACGGCTCCCTTAAGTTGCATTTTCATGAATTTGTTACAGTTTGCTGTTGCATAAAGCAACTGACATTATCTCCCTTCTCTTCTAAAGCTCATGTATATTACTTCACTGTTTGATGGTTATTCTATAGGCAATTTCAGACAACTAGGAATCAAGGGTGTGAAAAGAGCATGGAGTAGGACCTTAAAGGAACTCGCTTTTCTGCCTTCTAGCATGCCGGTATTAGTTGCTATTAAATAGCTTTTTCAGGGTTTTAGGAAGCCCAAGCCCTGAGTCTAAAAAGTTAGTAAGTTTGGTTTCTTGTAGGTTCG
The DNA here is from genome assembly GCA_023539305.1 of Ilex asprella. Lineage (NCBI taxonomy): Eukaryota > Viridiplantae > Streptophyta > Magnoliopsida > Aquifoliales > Aquifoliaceae > Ilex > Ilex asprella. Next base: position 62 of record JAHQCQ010034302.1, on the reverse strand, counting down.
ATTTGTGGTTGCTTGCAGTCTTGGTTGTATGGTCATTTCATGCTGGTAAATTTGGATTTTAT